>JAPYYR010000528.1:0-27850 GCA_030523065.1 Aphidius colemani
GTAGACATTTACAAAGAGTTATTACAATTTTCATTTTAACGAATGAACGTGCTGTATTATACAAGCCCAGGTGGTTTATATATTTCACATGCATTCAATCTGAGACAGTTAAATATCTGGAAATTTAATTCTAATAAATATAAAGAGATGAACTTTATTTGTACTTGCGTTTAATAAAAAAAAAGTACAGTACACATAAGCCTTTGTGTTAATAACGCGACAGAATATATGATTAACCAATGAAAAAAAATTCTTCTCGAAAAAGAACCATGTTGGCTTGTTAACTTACAAAACAGCTTTATATTTACTAACAAATCTTTCTTCTAAAATCCACCCCTAAGTCCATGAAAAAATTGCCAAACAGTTCTTAAGTTTCTGAACTTTTAGGCTGCGTGCCAACGACAAATAAAATACAGTCAACATTGAACTATTGATTCCACAAAATTCATCTAAATTATTTATTACCCCAATTTAATAAATTTAAATTGACATAGTAAAATTAAAATAACACATTATTGACATTATATTGACTCATTAAAATAAAAGCGGGAATGAAAAAATAGTGATCACAATTTACCCTTTGGCATTCTAAAAATATATTTTTTATTATTCAAATTTAAACTTTTTCTTCAGCACAAATCGTAACTGTATACGATAAAGCAAGTTACTAAAAGTTTGATGAGAATATTAATAACTTTATATGAAGCCCACGGCGATTTTACTATACAAAACTAAAACGAACCATCAAAATGAATATTTAAACAAGTTTCAAACAAGATTTGAAAATGACCTCATCACCAAATCATTAAAACAAAAAAAAAAAATGTCAATACACAAATTAAAACATCTAAAATAAACAAATACCTTTTTTTTCCATAAATATCAATTGACAATATCCAAAAAGTATATATCCAAGTGTCTCAGACACTCTTTCAATCACAATAAAAATAAATTAAAAATAATTCAATTCAAAAATTCAACTTTATAAATGCGTTAAAAATCAAAGACAAATAAAAGCGATAAAAAAAAAAAAAAAAAAATAGAATGAATAATAAAAGAAATTTCTATTTATTAAATAGAAAAAATAAAATGAAAAAAAAAAAAAAAAGTAAAATTCACTTGAAAATGAAGCAAAGTAAAGCACTATTGCACGACCGGCTGTTTTGTATAGAAGAGTTAAAAGCAAGTTGTGCAAAAAATTGTGAATATGACCTAGTTTTGTAGAAAAAAAAAAAAAGAAAATTTAGGGAAAGGGAATTAGAACTGTTGTACTTGAGGTAAAATGTGCGGGCAATGTTGACGCGATTGCAACGCGAGTCTCACTGAAAAGCTCAAGCTCAATGGATAAAAAGCTCGGTGCCTCCGGGTTTGTGATATACGAAATATTCATCTGCACATTGCTGCCTGCGCAACCCCTTCTTATTGCTAAAATAATTTTATATATATATGCTGAATCAGGGATTAATAAAGGACAAAAATATATATATAAAATATTGTTGTCTCATTTTGTATTGAAGCTCCCAGCAGTATCCAACAGCAGTACCAGACACCAGTGCCAGAAGCCTGGAGCCAACTATGAAACCCTCGCCATTTCGCCTGTTCTCTTCTCTCGAAGTTCCCTTTTACTATTTTCATCCCTCTAGCTAACAATCCTCGTCTCTCATTCCTCTACTCTTTTATATATCGATCACAACACACCAAAGTCCACCCTATATTCAACTCACATATACAAACTAACTGTTTACATCAACCTGGCAACATTCCTTTGACATTCCAATACACATTGTCATTATTTTTTACGCTTTTTTGAGGTTTGACATTATCAGTTGGGCAATGTTTTTCTGTCTGAACGTACTTTTGTTATACCACTTTGGCTTCGATATTTTTAATCAGATATATGTCATTTTTAAATTTATTATTCTTGTGAATTATATAATAAAAAACTGAATTTTTTAATTTTATTTTTAGGGTATTTAATTGTAAAAAAAAAATAAAAATGTACAGAGGTTTTATACAGGAATTATACAGTTTGTTTAGAATTTGTCAAATTTAAATTTTAATATTTTATAAAAATTATATAGAAAAAAAATAAATTATTATTTAATAATTGAGCATTGGAATTTGAGAAATTTTTAAATGAAACATGGATTTGTTTGACATTTCAAGTATAAATAAATTGAACAAAAATTTAATATTGAGATAAATAAAATAGAAAAATTAATGTCATATTTTATAATTTAATTAAAACAATATAAAAATTATTTCATGCAAAAACTATAAATTATTTAAAAATAAAATAACAAAAGGTATTTCTTCGTAATTAAAATGGCCCTGTTGAGTTATCGGTTTGAGGCCGATCCAATTGCACATTACTTTACTTTGACCAATACAACTGCCCAACTCAAGGATCAGTCTCACGACATCCTACTCCTTAAACGAGATGATGGCAGATGCTAGTAGCATCACTGCTACGACCCTTTCGGCCAGAGATCCAGGGACCTTCCTCAGAGCTATTTTTTAGTTACGAGAACTTTGATTGTAGCTCCGCGGTGCGGCTCGAAGAAACTCCGGTTTTTCTCCAATCGAACTTGTATATATAGTTGTCTCGTTCGACATAACCGCTAGTGAGAAAATTTTTAAACTTTTTGACTTAATTTTAGCAATAATAGCAGTAAAATAATTACAGTTAATTAGATAAACAATTTTACTTTTATCTAAACATTTAATTTACCGAAACAAATTATTAACAAAAAAAATTTTTTTTTATTTATAAGTTAAGTTAACTTTATACGGAAAAATATTAATTTTTTATAAAAACGGGAACAAAACATAATGCAATGTCTTCGAAGTTAGTCGACCAAGTATCGATCGATTTATCCATGGTTAATAATTGTAATATAAGATGAGAAAAAATAAACGCACCAATACGTAAATTGCTGATTCACGCTGTACTGATCGCTTTGTACGTAACGTTAATGATTGAGCGAAGCGTGTGGTAGATAAACTTAATCATGTGACTATGTACATGTGACATATGACATGTATCAGATAAACCTGAATAAAAATATACTATCGATCAAAGCAACCATAACAATATGCATTTGAAAGACTACATTATGATAGATTAGACTGAGGATATAAATTCAACGGAATAACTTGCTGGAAAAATAGATAGAAATATTATTATGATAGGACTTTTGAAAAAAGTTGTAAGTAATGATTCAAAAGAAAAAGAGAATAATATGCGTGCATGTCGTCAATTTTTTTGATTGATAAACGATCAAGAAAAACGTTAAAAAGTTGCATAAGCTAATGCAGCTTTTTTTTCAAGTTTTTCCGGAGTATTTAATTCATTTAAATAAATTAAATTAATTAATTTATCTATTTCTGTTTTATGTAATAAAAAGAAGTGGCCGGTTCCTTGAAAACGCAGTTTTACGTAGACTATTAATCTGATTCATATAAAAATTGGCATGGAAGAGAAGTGGCTTAGGAGTGTTTAAGTTTGCAAAAAAAATACCCAGATTACTTTTTATGTTTATGATTTTTGAATTATCTTTGGGTTTTTTTTGTTATTTTGATATTTTAGCTGGAAAAACTATCTTTTCAAAATAGTTGGCTTCGCCAGGACTATGAAAAAATTTTGAATTTTGAACTTTTTCAAAGTTTTTTTAGAAATCATTTCCAGACTAACTTGGCAACAAGAATAACCGATTCCTAAAGATCAAATAATTCTAAACGAAAGAACTATAAGTGTCCTTCGACCGATTTTCTGTTTTAATGGAGGCGCAGGAAACTGGAAATAATTTCTAAAAAAGCTTTTTTTGATATTAGTTGCTTGCATAATTTCAACTATTATTATTTTCTTTTTTTCATTTGTGTTTTTTATTTGAATGTCCGGATAATAAAAAGTTCGGATACGCAGCGGTTCATCTGGTGATCACTACACATATTATTTGTATCACAATCGGGGTTACCAGTGTGCTCAATTTAAAATCAGGACATTTCAATCTCAAAACTAAATTGTAGAGATTGAAATGAGATTTTTTTTTTTGGCGTGGAATCATTACTTTGAATTTTTTCTTCAAAAGTTTAACGCGGAGAAAAGTAGAGAGAAATATTTTTAACTGGAAGAAATTTTTCCTCGTCAGAGATCTTGGAGAAAATTCGGAGTTGAGGTAGGAGTTACTTGAGTGATCGCAGAGAAATATTTTCACCAAAGATATCAGATTAATTGAAAAATAAAAACAAAATTTTGACAAATTAGGACATTTTATATTAAAAGGACATAATCAGGACTGATCAGGACATGTCCTGATAGGATTTCGCATGGTAACCCTACACCTTTTAGATCACCTTATTGTAAAATAATGACGGAATTTATTTATAATGAAAAAGAAAATATTTCCTCTTAACATTTTAAAAAATATTTAATAGAATTGATATATGAATTAATCGTTTTGAAGATTTTTATTACACGTTGTGGCCTACGTTTATAGTGTACCAAGAGGACTTTTCAATCATTATATAGTCCTTTTCATGCTCTACAAACGTCGGCCACAACTTTTTTGATATTGAAATTTTATACCTTTGTGTTTGTTTATAAGAATAATAAAAAATTGGTAACTATAAGCGTTTAGGAGTCGACTGCTTAAGACTTTTCAAACACAAAATAATATTTTGTATAATTTTTCTGACTGTGTATGGTAACATAAGTCTATGAATATATATGGAATATTTTTTTGCCCAATGAAACCTCAACCTTTTGTTTTTTGCTCATCTTCAAATACAAAATTGGTTTTCTACCAATTCTGCACTTGAATATACAATAAGTTGATTGATCGAATGTAGACACTTCGTAATAATGACACAAATCCAATCTCATCTACTTCAACCAAAAAAAGGAAACAAAAATAAATAAATGTTCAAGAGCTAAGACCTTTTGTATAAACAACTTTATTTTATTTCTTTTCTGTATAATTATTTTGTTTATTTTTAGATTTTTACTTTATACTTTATACTTGTCATCCATGAAATCCATGATTTTCCACACTGAAATATCCAAGGACTCTCTCATTGAGTGTCATTTATACTCTGAAAGATCCACTTTGTTATGCTAGTCTTTTTTATAAAATCCACTCGCTTTTTTACTCACTTACTCACCTCTCTGAGCTATTATAAACAAACCACTTTGAACAATATACGCGTGTCTGTTTGTGAATCCAATTATTTTTTTTGTACTCTAATTTTTTACAATTTTTTTACGGGTCATTCTTTTTATTTACACAGTAAGCTTTGTCACAAATTCATCCTATTGTTTATCACTTCTCCAGTGGAAAAACAAGCTTTAAATTTTTTCATTAAACCAAAAATACCTTGTTCAATACAAAAAAAAAAAATAGTCTAATTGTTTTAAGCTCTCATCGCATCAATAAGTTTTACACAGAAAATACGATTTCAGATATAAATGCAACAACGAATATTTTATTTTAATAATTACACTTTCAGCTCTAGGCAGTTATAATTTTCAACTCTAAGCAACAAAATAAATAACAAGTCATTGTGGCTTTTAAAATAATTAAAAAATATTACAAACGTCAGGTAAAAAGGGTTTTGTATATCAAATTTGTCATGCGACAAAATTGTAATAAATAATGCGAAAATCTTTATTTATGTTATAAATTTTAACTGCATATTTAATTAACTGTTTTATTTTATTTTTACAAATAATTTTTTATAAATTTAATGGACATAATTTTTCGGTTTAATTTTATTTATCATAAGGTAAAATAAAAAAATTATTATTTAAAAAATATATGGATATCCATGCACATTAAAAATAAATTCAAATTAAAAAAAATACGTGTTTTTTAACAAACAAAAAAAACTAAATAGTAATGAGAAGAAAATATGAGAGAAAAAAAAGTAGAAATAAAACTGGGACACTACAGTTTGACGCAATATGCAAAAGAATAAAAAAAAAAACGAAGAGTTATATAGATCCTATTGTCGGTGGCACGACCCCATTTCAGTTTGTCACCTCAAAATTTAAAATTACACAAGGCAAATGTCAATGTGGTATCATCAGGACCAAGACATATTTACCAACAGTGTGTTCATTTAAACTGGTGCAGAAATTATTAAATAGATCAACAAAAAGTACGACTAATTTTATTTTTAAAAAATTTATATTTTATATTTTTGGAATTTCGTTGATAATTATTTCTTTCTTTTGATATTTTAATCAATAAATTTTTATCTATTGTCTGATAAAATTTAAAATTTAATGATTTACTTAAGTGGTCTTTATTATTTTTATTTTTTTATCTAAAATTAATTGGAGGAAAAAAAAAATGTTTAATTCAAAAAAGAAACGAAAGAAATATTTAATTGATGTAGTTGTTTGCATTAAAAAAAATATGCAATTTTATCAATTAAGGGTTGTTATTTTACTGGTGTTTTAAACATTTTTTTTTCTGTAAAAAAATATACTTTGTATTGAAGAATTTGGCATATGAAATTGATTTTTCTTATGAAGGAATATTAACAAAACGATGAAAATGTTTGATAATAAATTAAATTTCAAATGATAAAAATTAGTTTTTGTTTTTCCAATATTCAAAGGGGTTAAATAGTTATGTTAATCGATATGTATAATTAGTTTTCCAAATGCTGGTGAACAAAAAAATAATGATAATACGCAATTCAATTCTACGCGGGTTGTTGGCTCCATCTTTCCACAAATGAACAAGTAAATTTACTTACCGGTAAGTGAATAAATTAATTACAATTTCTCAATTTTTTTACAAAGAAAATTATGAGGTTTTTCACTTGTTTTCTTCAGTGCTCGATGCCTCAATTTCAAAAGAATTTAAAATATAATTTATTTAAATTTTTAAGTTTATACAGAAATTTTTTGCCGACTGAGTGTTAAACAGTTGTGTAATAAACGAGATTCACATTATCATTTCTCGGTAAAAATATTTTAAACAGTGCGTAAAAGATATTGATGGAATTTTTGCTGTATAAAATTTTACCTGTCAATTTATCTAGGAATGCAATTTATCAAACCACCACTTGATCTCGTGAGCCAAAAATTTTACTTATTTAATTTTTTATTGTTTTTAAAAGACATAAAAGTTTGCTTATAATTTTTTGTTTTTTTTTTTCATATGCAAAACATACAGTCAACTATATAATTTTCTCGAATATAAAATAATATTTAATTGAAATTTCTGTACATATTTTTTTAATACTTATAATATTTCTTAAATTTAAAATTTGATTATTTCATTTAAAGAAAATATTGCTTTTATTACATAACATAAATTATTATAAAATATTATGTTTTACTTCGCACACTCAATAAATTTGAAAAGTTATTTATTGCACTAATCAAAAATTATTAACGATTTTGATAAAACAAAAAAATCATAATAACAAATTATGGAAATTAGAAAAAATTTACAGTTAAAATAATAATTAATCATTCATTCATCTGAAGTTTAGGATATCACATTGTAGAGCTGCTTTTCTATAAGACTAGTTTGCAGAGCACGATGTTATTATTTCACGTCATCGCGACCGGCACGCATTTATTTAAAAATAATAATTTAATAATAGCAATAATAATTGTAAAAATAAGTATAAATTTATGATAAATATCTTAATTATACTCGGTGAAATTAAGCCTAATAAATATTTACAAATATCACGATTTTAACATAAATGAAAATATCCCATTAAATTAAAAAGAATCAAGTTCATGACTTTGATACAAGACTTATTTTTGTAGAAAAAAAAAAAATTGTCTTCTTTGGGCTGTGTCATAAATTATATAATTCAGTTTGATCATCTCTTTTGGCAATCAGTCTCGTGTGGAAACAATCGGCAGTGTATTGATCTGAATCTGTAACGAAAAATAAAATTCATAAATTAAAAAATCTACTAATTAAAAATAGATTCACATTTTGAATAATACATGGAAGATTTAAAAATAAATATAAAAAATTTATACAATTGAAAAGTAATAATTAATTTAATTAAAATATCATTCAAATAATTTTTCTGTACATCACGTTTTACAATCGAACCGACAATTTTATATCCAACTTCAAAGAGAGCCAGCAACTTTGCAATTATATATGTAATTGAGGCCACTACCGAGGATAAAACGTGAACAAGTCAAAGAATAAAAATTCGCCTGTTGCAAAATATAAAAATAAAAACGATCCATTTTAATTTTTTATTTCCCTATACACATTTTTTTTATTTTAAATTATACAAAAGTTACATTAACTCTCATTGAAGCTGAAGAAAAAACTTAAATATATTATTAGAAAAAAAAATAGAATCATAAATTTTTTATGTGATAATTATAAGAAAACACAAGCCTAGAATATTGTTGAATATAAATTTGAAAAGGTTAAAATATTATATTGAAAGATATATTATTACCTGTTTGGATCGTCCTTGGGATCAAAACCGTCAATTTTAACAATGTTCCATTCGTCTTTTGGACCCTTCGAGTAACTAAACGATACCTGAAACATGAAAAGTCTTGTTTTATTGATCACTCTTTGTATATAAATTTAAATAATTATCTTACTATAAATATAATAAATCCTGTAATCAAATAAAAAAGCTAAAATAAAAACATAGTTGAAAGAAAAGATGAGTTAATTAAAATCCAAGATGACTAAAAATAGTTAATAAATCCTTATTGATGAAAAAAAATGAATAAAAAATGAATGAAAAATTTAACTAGAAAATAAATCATCAAAAATAATTAAATTCTAAGTATAAAAAAAGTTTAAAATACAAATTTTTAATATAAAAAAATAAATAAACAAATAAATAATTAAAAAAAAAATGAAAAAATACAACTAGTAGTTGACTAGGCATAAAGAGAATTGGATAAAGTGAAGAAAAAGTTTGATTATTTGCGTGGAATGTAAAGTTAAAGTGCGGTGAAACACCTGGTGCGAAAGACACGCCACTTGGGTAACTAAATGTATATGAAAAGACCCCTTTGGGACTTCAAACAATTTATCTGCCATACAGTTTGTCTTGCATCATGAACTTTGTACGTTTGTAATATATTATTTATTCAAAAAATATTCATATAATTAATCACATGTTAATATGAAAAAAATGATAGATATATTAGTAGTAAATTAATATATAAAAAAGATAATATTACCTGTTCATGAAAGGTGTCCTCATTCAAAAATTTCATTGCCTCTAAATGTGAATGGAATTGCTCAACAACAGTGAGTTGTTTCTTTAATTGATGTTCAATGATATATCCCATTGTGACATCATCAGGCAATCTTATACGATCTCCAACAGTAATAAATTTACCACCACTGAAATAAATAAATAAATAGATTAATTTATAAATAATTTTATTAATAAATTAATAGACAAATTAATTCTATGAGAAAACAGAATAATATTTAAAGTGCATTTTGGATTTTTGATGATTAAAAAAAATCTATTAATAAATAAACTCATTTATTGTTTAATAAATCAATAAATATTTAAACAAATCAATCAAAAAGTAAATTGATAAATAAATTATTTAATTATTTAATAAATAAATCGATAAATTTTGTTAATAAAAAACCAGAAAAATATTAAAAAAGCGTTTTCAACTATTTCGATAATCATAAAAGGAATTTATAAATTAATTAAAAAATTTAAAATTTAATAAATTAAAAAATAAACAAATAAATTTATAAATTAAATAAATAATTATTAAATATAATCCAAAGAAATTGAGTGAAAAAATTACATAAAAACCAACAATATAATCATGATTTGATGAAAAATATAAATTTATTTTGAAGGATTTTATTATCATTGTGTTTGATGGTTAAATAACTTTTCATCAAGTCACTGTTTTTATCATTGTCATTAACAATTCATAAATTATTGTAATTTACAAAATTACATATTTATAATAAATTAAAAAAATTATTTTAAACTTAAATAAAAATATGTTGAAAAAAAATGAATAAAAATTTAACAAACTTGAACGAGCGTTGCAATCAGTATGAGTACATAAGACATAAATTTTCTTTATATGTTTATAGTAAGTTGGTATAAATAAAAATAAAAGAAATGATTAAATAAAAATATCCGACGGCAGGTGCAATCGCATTCAAACGACAGACTCTAATCTCTATATGCGATGGAATGTTGCCAAATTAACAACATTAAAACCTGGATGAAGTACCATATGCTAACCGCACTTTAATGATATGCATATATGTATAAACAAACTCATCCACATAAACAATTTGCAGGTACATTAAATTTTTTTTTTTAAACAATTTTAATGATCATTAAAAAATAAATAAGTAGAAAGAAAAAAATTTCTATTTCCTTTATTTCAAAATACATGATATAAAGTATTTAACAAAACAAAAATTAAAAAAAAATTGTTTATAAATATTATAAGTTTGTTTAATAACAAACTTGTCTTTTTTTTTTTTAATTAATAAATTGTTTTTTTAGATTTTTTATACAGGTGGATGTGAGTTTGCATGAGAGTGCGTGCAATTCATGAGTGGAGCTCTTAGTTAGGAGTGAAACTTGTTGTAATGTTGTATTAAAAGTACAGAAAAAATTGCAATAAAGAAAGTAAAGACGATGATGATGATGATGATGAAGATGATGAAGAATGGATGTGATGAGGAGGGTCAAGGTGCTCGCGTTCAAGTACAAAAGAGAAATGCATTTGTAGTTTTGTATCAAAATCAATTCGGAGACATAAATCGACCCAATTAGAGAGGCAACAGGTAGTTACAGCTTCAAATGCATCAGTTGTATATATCCTCGTATTTATACAGCATATATATTGCAAGTGCATAAATATGTATATATAAATATGTCTTTGATAAAGTAACGTTTTGGACATGAATGTCTAAACAAATATTTTCAAGTCACTAACAAGTTTACTGTTTATTTTTTTTTTTTATTTAAAACTTTTTCAATTCTGATCAAAAGAATCTATCGATTTTTATTTGATACTTTATTTTATATTTATACAGTTTGTATATTTTAACCAGAAAAATATCTCAGCTTGAATAAAAAAAGTTCAAATTTTTAAAGTTTTGAAGACACGAGTGTTATGGAGTTAAAAAAATAAATTTAAACTGCAAAAGCTTGAATTTTGAGTTATCTGTTTCTTCGAAACTGCTGATAAGAATTTTACGAAAATTTGACAATGCATTCTAAAATATTTTGAGAAAACGAAACTGGATTTTTATTTTCTAAGAATTGTTTGTTAAAAAGTCATTAGTTTTATAAAATTTATTAGAATCAATTGATGCACGTAGTTAATTACAAATAATTTTGTTTCTTAGAAATTATGCTGTTTTTTTTTTTGAGGCTCAACTAAATGACTCTAATCATCAAACTATTTGTGAGCTTAATATATTAATATAACCCTGAACATCAATTGCATAAAATAAACCAAGTATGTCATCAGTTTGAATAAAAAGTCTACATAATAATTACTTCAATAATTTTTTAACAATTGATTCAATTATCCACTGAAATTTCCATCAAAATATTACAAAACTTTTTGCCAATCCAACAAAACAATTAATACTTTTTTGGACAAATTTCTTTTCATTCTTGAAAAATAAAATTGTACAAATTTCATAAAATCAAATAAATGTAAATATGTTTACTGGAGTAAATAATATTTCTTTTTTTATAAACAAATGTTGGAATGCACAAATGTATATGCACAAAAACCAGGAAATTTCCATTAAAATTTATTCTTATCTCCGCAGCAAGGAATGATAATGGATGATCGTTGCTTACTAAATGATTCGCAATTTGATTAACAAATAATGCAAATTGTGGAACAAGAAGATGCAGAATAAAAGATAAGTATATACAGCTGCAAATATTTTATATCATTTTCTTTTTTTTTTTGTATATATCAGTTTGCAAAATCAAGCTCAATATGTAAAGCCTAATAGCCTCTGCATTAATATATAATTTAGGTTATAAAATTTATTATTTATTGGCAAATTTGTTAGCAATAATTAATAATAACTTTATAAGAAAAAACTGGATTCTCCTAATGACACGTCAAATCATTTATTATGCATAAAATCTGCATTGAATCAAACGGAGTAAGAAAGTTCAATATAATTTTTTTGAATTAAAATGTGAATATAGATGTTTAGCTTAAGGTAAAGTTTAAAAATAATAATAAAGTTTATATATTTTATAAAAAAAAAAAAAAAAAGATAATAAATGTTTTTTGAAAAAAATAAAATGGGCGTTGTTTTATCCAATGGATTGGAACGGACTCATTAGTGAATACCGAAGTTGGATTCTCTTGTTTGGTGTCTCCTCCTGGTTGTCTTTTCAACCCTTCTTTTATCGTTTGAATTTTGACCGAAACGTCGCACGGTATCGTTGCTTTTTTTAATTGGGCCAGATTAGTCGCCAAAAATCGTTGTACATACGCCTTTCTCCACTCTTCTCTCATGTCTTTTGGATTTAAGCTACCTTTTTCCCTCATCATTTCAAAAAAATATATATAAAATAAATAAAACAAAACGCCTTTCGGCTTTTCTAACACACGAAGACCGCGTCTCAATGAAAATAAATAAATAAAAAAATTATATATGTATAATAAAAAAATACATTGGACAGTATAAATCCAGTGAGAATATCGTCCTCGTTAAAATACCAGCCGTCGAAATCGAAATTTCGGGGTTAAGTGGGTGATGAAGATTTTTTTTTTTTATTTCCATGACTTTGGGTAGAAGATATACTCCTTCGTTATTTTTAGGCTTTTGTTTTTTAGATTTTTCAATTTTTTTATTTTTTCGGTTCATGGTTTTCGCAAGGATTGAGATTGTATTTTTGTGTGTGTGTTTTGACTGTGATTGCATCGAGAGACAAGTGCCGGAGAATTAAGTAATGGCTTTGATGGTAAAATTCAAGTATCACCCAATCGGCAATGTGAATTCCAAGAATTTTCAGAATTAATAAGACAAAATGTCCTTGATTTTGATTTTTCTCTTGCCAATTATAATTGACAAAGATTTAAAGCCAATGTTATTTCTCGGTAATGAAATAGTTGAAATATTCATTTTGTCGATATGAGATATAATTAAATTGATGATAAATTCACAAGAGGTAAGAAATTTATACCTCAAAACCAATTTGATATTAAGCTAATTAGCCACTATGTATAGTATCTGAAAATTGTGGTTAGTCATTAAAGAGCTTTCATATATTTAATAGCTGCTTTTGAACATATCAATCGATTCACATCAAAATAACATCAACCAGTCCATTATTATCCTCTTCAATATGAATGACTAATTATCTATCTCTTTTTCCTTTCAACCATATCATTTTCCGGAGAAATTTTTATTTATAATTTTATTCACTAAAGGAGACGGAAATAAAAAGGCTGTCTTGTTTTTCAAATGAAAAAAATTAGGGGTAACAATTGTTAACGCAACAGAAACATTGACTTTGGTTATCTATTGAAAATTAACATGTGAAAATGATAAGTTTTTAGGGTTGATTTCGTGATTTTAATTTTCCAAATTCATTACAAAAGTTATTATTATTGAAAAGCGTTCATCTGTTCACATGACAACTTTTGAAAGTGAAATATTGTGAGCATTGGGATCTGTTCTAACTAATGCCAAAAATTGGCCTTCATTGATTGAAAAGAAGCTTCCGACAGTGAATTAGCCATCATAAAGAAGAAATAAGATGGCCATCAGATCATCTATAAGTGGTTTTCCTTTTAAATAAAAGAAATTGCTATAAATTTTAAGTTTTGTCATTGAAAAAAATCGAAATAAAATTATTATTAGGAACAAAAAACCTCAAAAAAGTCTATTTACTAACAAAAATCTCGGTAGATTGAAACTCAAAATCACCTGATAAATGTCCAGTGATAAAATCTAACAAAACTAGCTATAAAATATAAACCTGGAAAAACTCGTTCCCATGTGCCAGTCTATTTATCTATCTTAAAATCACCTAAAAATAGTTTGAAACCAGCAAAACAGCGAGTTATTATGGCTACTTACCGGACAAAAATTCTACCAAAGTTTACTGGATTTTTCCAAGACAAAAACCAAGTCTCTATGTTTATTATATTTAAAAAATATATGAGACATCATTTGGAGGTGTAATAAATTAAATATTAAAAACCATAAACACCGTCGTAAAAAAATAATAGAAAAATAGATAGATGAGTATATTATATACTACGAGAATATACAAATTAGTTTTCAAGTTTTATTTCAGTATATTTGCATTTTTTTTAAAACTCCTAATATATTTGTAATAGATCTTAATGATTTGTCGATGCGAAAATAAAATTAACTCAGTAATGAGATTTCGGGGAAGAGAAAGAACAAAATAAAAAATAAAAAAAATGACTCAAGTTTTAAAATTTATGAAACAAAAATGAGTTGACGTTATTGAAAAATGTTTTTTAATTAAATGTCTAAAACGATTGTAAAAAAGAAGAACAAGAAGACTAAGATAATAAAAAAACAGGAGTATCTTTGCGGCTTTGTAAGACGAAAATAAAAAAAAATTTTGAGAATAAAAGAGGGACAGCTGCATGAGATGTTTAGAGGCAATAAATAGTCAACGATGTTCTTAAACGTCTCGATGGAAATCGTCTATACACAATATGTATGCAGTATAAATAAAACGAGACTCACATCAGGTACATGTTACAAGTGCAAGAGAAAACAGGAACAAAAAAAGTATATACACAGTGAAAATTTTAAATAAAAATCAATAAAAAATGTAGAGAATTGCAAAATAAACTGTTAAAAAAAAGTAAACTAAATTGTCATTCACATGAAGTGATGTCCCCTAGCATAGGGGTGGTTTTAAATTGTACGCAGTATAACGTGGGTGGTAATGGTGGCTTGTCAATCGTGATGCCTTCTATTTTATCAGTTTAATTAAGATCATTACCAAGGAAGGACATCATTGTCCTCCCTTTGATCCAACTCTCGCTGTTGTTGTCAATCGTTGTTATCCAACAACAACGATTGACAACAGACTACACATACGATACGTCAATCTAAATTAACTTAAAAAAGAAAATATATATTTATAATAATAATGATGATGATAAATCAATGTTGTTATTGTGTTTTGTATTCAAGGTGATACGAGAATCACTGGATGGAACGGTCAATGTCTGACTACCAGGTCAATTTGTGAAGACTCTTTGGTGGGCCCCCCTGATCATAAACGTGAGAAACTCAACTGTTTTTGTCTTGACTTTGTTGTTGGTAGCAACCAAGCTCCGTTGACTTGGATAATTGCCGGTGTAAGGAAATCCCATGTCCGGAACGAACATTGCCATTGACTTCTTAGATAACTCGACGCGAAAAATAAATAAATTATAATTTAAAAATTAATGCTACTTTTTTTTTAAGAATAAACAAAAAAAATACAATAAAATCAATTAAAAATCCAACATTTGGATAAAATCTATCGTTTTTTTTTCTTTATTATATGGTAAATTGTTTGGAAAATAAAAATTTTTTTCTATTATTGTGTTATATTCAAGTTGAAATTGAATTTTAAAAACTGACATGAAAAAATTAAAGAAAAAGACCGATTGCTTGGAAGGTAATTCTTCAATGTCACTCTGACTCATCCATCTTTTTAAGTTGAGAACTATATATTTTTTTTATTATTAAATTTAAAACTTGTAAGTTTTTTATTTGTGTTTTTGATAAGTTCACATATGTATACAAATTTATTTTCTATTTTTAAAATATTTTTATTTTTTATCATTACAAAAATGATGACAAGTGGGTTTCCGTCTTGTCTGATTTTTCTTTAGATTTTTTTGATGAAAAAAAAAAGATATTTATTTAATTTTTTGTTGATTGAAGGGTATGAAACAGTATGAATGTGACTTTTTATAGAGCTAGATGGCTCGTTGAAGATAAAAAAACATTTTTTGTCATATTTAATTTGTTCTTTTGTCTTTTTGTCAGTTAAAATAAATTTTAATATTTTTGATTGCTTACAAGTTGAACAACCAAAGCAATCACTGTCAACTCTTTAAAATAGAAATAAATGGAAAAAAAAAAAAAAAGAATTATATATTGATACACAACGAAATAAGAGCTGAAAAAAAAAACAAAAATCTACGGAAGCTGTATCAATACGTGATTGGATTGAAAATAATTCAGAATAAATTGTCGAAGGAATGAATGAATGCGTTGATTAAACTTACGAAAAAAAGAATAATATCAAGAAAGAGTTTGGAATAAAAAAAAGAAACAGAAAATAAATAACACATGTGGATGTATATTAATGACATCACGATTCGATGTGATAATGAAAATAATAATGTGCAAACTCACCCAGCAACTGGTACCATTTTCAATGCAAGTGCTCGACTAATGCAAAATCCTGCACCTCCTGTAGCGAACCAAAATTTCACCTTCTAAAAACAAAAAACAAAGAAAAAAATTAATAACAATGTAAAATAATATTTACAATATTTCATGTTTAAAAATGAGTCATTAACACTGGCAATTGCAGAGTACAATGACTCAAAATCAGAGAGAGTTTTCACCCTTGAAGTTCCAATTAACCCCGATGATTTCAAGTGAAATTACAGTATTAAAATCTTCAATTTTATACACTTAAATAACTCTTGTTAGCTGACAATATAAATGTATTTTTGTTAATCAAAAAATTGAAAATAATACCAAGCAATTTAATCGTAAAGAAATTTCGATTTATTTCTGTTGTGATTTCGATGACTCAAATTGATTTAAAAAACCCCAACAACGTTTATAAAAATAATTAAACGAAAAAAAAAAGATTAAAATTATAATTTGTCGATTGCAAATTGATCGTATTGAATAGAGGTCAAATAAAAATTCTAAAATGATCGATCGATCTTTCATAAATTGATTGATTTATTCAGTCAGAGCGATAAACTTCAAGTTTATTTTTTCTTTTTCTCCATATATTTTTTACTTTGTTGAACAACAAAAACACTCATTCTTTAGTCTGCATACCTAAGTTTCTTTGAGCTTAATTATGTTACTTAAAAATTTTAACTCGAAAGAGATCACATTCTGTAAATACACGTTCGAAAAAAATTTACAACTGATTAGCGGTTACTTCTGAAATGTTTTAAAAAAAATTTCTCTCAACAAAACTTTTAGTTTCTTTTTAACTAAAAATTTATTTATTTATTTATAAAAAATACAAAGTACTTAAAATAACAAATCAAATTGAAATATTAAAAATAAAATTAACAATAAATCAATTGATTTTTTCATTTTAAATTCGTTTTTTTTCTTTTGTTCGACAATTCATTTTGTCAATTAATATTAACATTTTAATGTCCTGATGTATATTAATAACACATTGCAATTATATTATAAATATTTATCATCAAAAAAAAAAAATATAAATAAATTGAAAAAACTAAATAAATCAGCGATAGTGCAGTACATGTCAGTGTAAATTGCATCGAAATCATTGACCAATCTGTTGAGACGATCAAGGAGCCCGTATGCTTCCTAGCAAAATGCAATAAATGCATTTGTTGTTTATGCATAAGGCATGCCTCCAATATATATCTCGAATATATTATCTACAATCCACGTATATATTTCATCTACACACCAACAAGTAAAGCACAAATACTTAAACATATTTTTTTCTATTTTTCAGCTTTTATTTTACTTATTATAGAAACGGTTTGCTGATCTTGGTGCATCGTATAACCAATCAGGACACTATACACAATATTCGCATTACTATTATTGTATACAGGTATAATATATGTTGTGGTTCTTCGGGGTGTGGTTAAGTGGGCACAGTTATAACTCGAGAAAATCGCTCACCTTGGTATTATATTTATTTTTAGTTATCTTTTTTTTTTTTTTACTGTGTAAATTCTCACATGTGGAATACATAAAAAGGCTTATCTTTATGCAAAGACTCATGGATTAGAATAAACTATAGACATTGTCATATTATTTTTGTCATAATCCAATTTTTTTTCGACTTTCCAACATTACGACTTTTATTTAATTCACAACAAATCAGTTGTTCAAATTAATTTGTTTTTTTTTGCTTTTCGTTGATTTTTTCTTTTTTTTTGTTGAAATTTTCCTCGAAGAAATAAATAATTTAATCTATTTATAAACACAAGGAAAATTTTATCAATAAGATTAATTTTTTTTTCATTTTTATCAGATTAAATTATAAACGTAAATGAATTTGAGTTATAAAATATATTGATAGCTGAAGACAAGGCAATCAGTCAGTTGTTTTAATTATCTTTCGTTTACATTTATACGATATTTTAATCTCCAAAAAAAATCTTACTGATTTTATATATGTTTGGGTTTTTATGTTTTATATATCTGTATAATTTTATTGTATGCAACGTGTGTGTAGATGAGAGTTGGTTAGTAACGAAGGGTCTGATCGAACCGCTAGATTACAGTGGCTTTCTTGACTAATTACAAAACAAGAGAGACAGAAAACACGAGAGATTGCAGCATCTATGTGTAAAAATATACGAATAAAGTTCGTATGTATACCTAATATTTGTATATGTTTGTTAAAATGCATACAAACAAAAAAAATATTGAGATAAGTTACTAAAATTGATTAAAATATGAATGGAAAAAAAAAATTAAATTTATTTCATTCAATCAATCTCTTATGCTGACAGCATGATTATACAGAGATTATTCTTAAAAATTAAAAAAAAAATAAATGTAATATTTAAAAGTGATTTATAAAATGTTAAAAAAATTAATTTATACAATTAAATTTTTAAATTTATACAGTCAAATATCAATGGAAAAATATTAAAAAATTTATCTAAAAAATTTTTTTATTTATTTATTATATTTTTACATTTCATATGATAATTAATTCTCAATTTTATTTTTAAAAATTAAGAACAAAAGAAATTTATTTATATTAGTTTTTGTATTTTTAAAATTAATTTATTTATAATTTATATTTTCCAAGATGTCTTAATTCATTTGCGACAGGTTAAATTATAGAAAAAAAGAGTTTAACTTGAAGTATATTTATTCAAATTGTCGTTGGACTTCTGAGTCTTTTAGAAGGTCTAGAATGTTCTACTTAAAAATATGCAACGTTGAAATAAACACACATAAAGCCAGATGTTTATACACCAGGTAATTGGATCGTTTGTTGTTAAATTAATGTCTCAAGATTGAAATAAAAATATTCAACCATGAACGCATGTGCTTTTCAATAATTTTCATCGTGTTGTTGTCAATGTAGTATATTTATTTATTACAGATAAAATTGATTTAATTTGCTATTCAGTATGTCAATAAAATTTTTGTAATATTTATCAGAGTGTGTATGGAATTTTTATAATTGTATATTGTAACGACAACATTCTTTTGTGACCTTGTAATTAGCATTTTCTTGCTGTTAACTGCTCTGAGACCTGAATTGGATGAATAAATAAATGAGCTTAAGATTAAATGAAACTTTAAATAAATTATGATCCAATTAGTTTTTAAATTTCATCTATATCCACAATCTCAATCTAATGTTGATAAATTATTCTTCTTTTTCTTTATATTAAAATAATAATTTCACAGCTCATTCAAATATTTACACCGAAATAAATATTAATTTCCCATCAAATATTTAAAGCAAAATTTAATACTATAATTTATTAACAAAAAATAAATTAAATAATATTTAAAAAATAATAATAATTTTCATATTTTTGTCAAATTAAAAAACAATTTAATTGCTTTTAATTGCTTTAGACTGCTAAGCTGAATAATATAATTAATTGTATCAGAAAAATCTTGTTAAATTAATGAATTTAATAAAAAAAAAGCAAATGAAAATTATAAAATTAACATAATACATTTAAAAAATATAAAAAATTTAAAAAAACCAAGAAAGTGATATATCGTAGTGTTGCAGTTTTATAATGACAAAGTGTTGTATTTACACGTATATAATGAGTGTGTGTATGTGTGTGTGTGGGCCGGATGCACACGGTGCAAAATAAAGATGATGACCGTTGATAGTTGATACCAAACACAGTGCATTTGTGCAGTGGTGGTGGTGTGGTGCAACACAGAGTGAGCAAAAATACTGCAAGTGGATTTATATGTGTGTGTGTGTGTGTGTGTAATGACAAAGTAATGGAGGTAGCAAACGTACGTGGTCAGGATTCAGAGCTTAAAAAGATTGCAAATGTTCGAATAAAATATCTATCCACATGTATATCCTCCAAGTATATAAGGGTCAATCACGAGATAATGAACACGAAGTTTCAAATATAAAAAATCTTCTGGTAACGAATGATTGGGACCTGTAGTTCTCGTTATCATTTGAAAATTAAAAAAGTCTTTTTTAATACGTTTTAAATTACATATGTATGTATAAAATAAATATATAATTAACAAAGAAAATAGTAATGTAAAAATAAATAAATTTAATCAAAAATAACTCTGACAATAATGAGAATAATTTTGTTTTTAAATATATGAATTTAATGGAAAATATTTTATAGTATTTTTAATTAATAATTAAATTTATTTATCCAATTTTTAATTTAATATTTTTTAAATACTAAAATTAGGTAAACGAGTTTTAATTTTTTAAAAAAAATTTAAGACAATAATTTTTACCTCAAATGAAATTATTAAATTGAATTTTTAAAAAAATTGATAATCGAAATTTTAATTGACATGCTTACCATGTATACCTGACAAAAAATGACAAGACATAAGATTTTGATACATTTAAAATTATTAATTAAATTAAGGGGATATTTAAAAAGTTTGAAGATAAAAAAAGAGAGATGCATGCAGATGATAATAAATCGAGTCAAAGAAGCATGACAATTTTAACACGAGCTGGAACCGATGGATGGACACGCAGTGCACGTTTAATTAAATTTGGCTCAGACAAATCTTCTCATCTTTTCCGCTCTAAATTGTAACCATATTTTCAGATACCAAACAATAAACCCTTTTTTTTTTTTAACCTCACATATTATATCATATCAAAATTAAAAAATAGGAATTTACATTATAATTTTTTTTTTTTTCTTTTCATTTAACATTACGCAAAATTTGAATTAAAATTCTTCATTTATTTTTCAAGTCATTTATTTTTTTTTCGAGGTATTATTTTCAGTATTTATTGTTATATATTTTTGTTCATTTACTTTCACTCTTTGAAAATAAAGTAATTGCTTCAAACCAAGGGGCTGACTGACCACTGACGATATAATTAAAGTGGTCAGATAATTTCACTTTTAGCTCACTTTATTTTTAAATGGTTTGATCATTAAATTTGAATTGAAAACTCGGAATAATTAAAAATATAAATTATTGATTTTTCTGTTATTAAAATTTACAATAAAAAATATTTTAAATTTCAATTTAAATATCTTCAGTTGAAGAAATTTACTTGTATAAATAGAAGAAACTTTTTTTTTTTTGTACCGCATTTTTTTCCAAATCAAATCAATTTTAAAATATTATTCAAACGAAATTTTTGTTATTCAAAATTTACCATGTAAGAACTAAAATAAAGAAAAAATATTCTTCAATTGAATTAAAATTTCTCAAAATGAGTAAATTTTTATGTTGACATGAAAAAACTTACAATATATTCCAAATTTTTTTCTACTAAATTTTATTTTAATAATAATTATTTGCTAATTCCTAGAAAAATTGCATAAATTTAATAGCCTAAAAATTATTGATTAATTTAAAATAAAAAAGCGGAATTTCAAGTGATAAAAATATTAAAAAGATAAAAAAATAAAGAAAAAAAAATAAAGCGCGAGCTAAATGAGTGAAAGGGCGCACCCTTTCGCGAGAATAAAAATTGGCACATCTGTTTTTTAACCGGATGCAGTCGAAGGCAATAAAAATTCTGTCAAGTTGTAAAATTAAGTCTCTTAAATGCACCGTATTTAAATTTTTTTTTTATTAATTTGTTTTTAATTCTTAATCAAACTCAAAAAATATAAAATTATGATTTTTTAATCGACGTTAAATTCACAGTACTTATATTATAATATTTCTTAATGCGTATATCTCATTTTTTTTTTCCCGATTAAATATAAATAATAAATATAAGATGGAAAGGTTTTTCATTGGTCAAACGAGTTTATGATATTCTGATGGCAATCGAAGCACACAACTTATCTTAATAAACCACTAAGATTGCATGATAATTATCGACCTGGTTTTACACATGTAATATTACTAAGAAGTTTTTAATAACACCAATCATAAATGTAGATTAAAAAAAAATAATTCTACATGCTATTTATTCATAAAATATAAATGTAATTGTTTTAAAAATATTATAGTTTATGAAATTATTTATCATTGGAATCCATCATCACAAAAAAATGCCCAGTAATTTTTAAAAAATACACAAACTTTTGTTATTTTTTAGTTTAAAATTTACATAGACACGAAATATCAACTGGAAATATTTACATGCATCACAAGATTGCATAAATATATGTTACTTTTTTTTTTAAACAAAATATATGTATAGAGTCAAACTAAGTTGCCCGATTCAATGCGCATTTTCTTGTTTGACATAAAAAAAAAAAAAAAATTAACAACCTAGCACACGGGCTTCGGTGTGTTTCTACCTCCAGCTGTGTTATGTCCCATTCCAGAGGCCACCAACAGCAATCATCTACTCTTTCTTTCATGGATCAAAACGTCAAGCGAGGTGAAAAATGTCGAAAGAAAAAATTCCAGCCACCTAAGTCAGTCACTTGAAATCTTAAACACTTGATCATCGACATTAGTCAAATTTTTCTAGTAAAATTTACAAATTTATTATCAAGCTTTTGTTTTTTTCTAATTTTTTTGTTATTTCTTTCCATCAGAATTATAATGTCTTGATATTATAAGGAGAAAGTCAATTCACCATGAAATAATAATCACTCGCATTGACACAGATAATGGCATGTGCCTTGGATTGATAGTTTTACTGATAACAACTTTCTGTTTATACATTCACCGGATAGTAAATAAATTTATATTATTTTACGAAGGCGGAGGATATATAGCTGCAGGGATTCATATTTAATCCAACACACAAAAGCATGTATACAGTCAAGAAACTGGTGGACCAGTTTTAATGTTCAGCTGTGGCAGCATAACCGTTCCGCTTTATTGAGGCAACACGAGACATGTTTCGCTTAGCTACCCTGACCTCTGGTAAATAAAAATAAATTTTTTTATAATAAAAATAGCCTGGATAATATGAAAAGAGAGTGTCAATAATTATTTGCACATAACTATTAACTACGAAAATATTAAAATTGAGAGAAATTTTTTATCTCAATAATTTCGTTCAATCAGAACTTGAAAATGATCATCAGACATTCAATTGTGTTTTGATTAGACAGACAAATAGATCAATAAAATAGCAGCAAAATTGTGGACTGGTCAGGCTATTGTATCAAAAAAATCATAACTCTGTTAGAGCAGTCAATAAAATTTTAAGAAAAATACTCTGCAGCTTTAATTGACTGATCAATTTCGATTCCCCAATTATGTTTATATTTGAAAATTACTAACGCAGAAATTTCTAATGATTATTATAGATTTATGTACTTAATATTACAGTGATTATTATCTTTAAATAGAACCACATAGAAGCATTAAAAAATTTAAACGTATATGTGTGCTACTTGATGTGAGGATGTTATAGTAATCGCAGTTCCTGGTTTACTGTTAATCAACGGGCTTATCCCTCTTTTACATCGGCAAAATTCAAAAGCTATTAACGAGCCATCGGGAAGGACTCGGCCTTTCACCTAACCAAAACAAGGTGTGGTGTAATGTATACGGTTCATCCAATTATTTTTTAAAAAAATATATATTAAACCTGCAGATTATTTAAAAAAATAAAAAATCTATATAAAATTTATATAAAAAAATTTATATAAAAATATTTTTGATAATTAATAATTTTAGATTATTTTTATCAGATTTTAATAGAAAAATAACAAAATTTCTAAATACATGAGAGAATTATTAAAAACTCTTCTCATACAATTTTAATTTTTTTTTTTTTTTGAATTTATTTTTGTATAATGTCAAATATAAATTGCTAATTAACAATTTAAATATTTTTAAAAAATTAAAATTACAGTTGACTTTAAATTACTCGAAATATTTTAAAAATAATTTTTAAACTGTGCATTTAACATATTTTCGTGTAACTTTGATATATACGATTTTAAAAATATATTAACATGAACAACAACACCCACAGGGAGATCAGAAACCCGCAGAGTACAAAACAATTTATTCGCGAGAGAAACCAGCGAATATGATAGAAGCAAAATAAGAGTACATCGGTACATTGAAATCAATAAAAATATTCTCCACTTCACCGCACAACAAAAAAATCAAATCAAATCATTATTGCATGTAAAAAAATGAAATATGTATCTTGATATTTTAAATTTAATATTTGAAAAAATATTCTATTACTTGAACAATAAAATTTCACCACAAAATCAATGAAAAAAATAATAATTTAATGTGCATCGATGGAAGATTCAAGAGGGTTAAATTTTGTATTTGAACACGGAGCCTTTGAAGATGATGCTGATGATGAACAAGACGCTATGTTGATGGAAAAATATATATTTTTTGAAACATATATTGAGAAATAAAAAATAAGAGAATATAAGGAAGAGTATTGAAAGACTTTTGTGCAGGTTACTGTCTCATGTGTTTAACAGTGGCTGTCTTCCATCAACATGTTGTTTATCGATACAACTGGTTCAACCGGATCGTTCAACTGAATGAATAGCATATATTGATGAAAAACGCCGATACTTTGAAAAACCCAAAGACACATATAAACACACATATTGGAGAACAAAGTATTTACATTCTCTCTGTTATTGAGTTGATTTTATTTATTTATTTTTATTTTTTTTGTATCAAATAATCTTGCAGAGAATCGATGATCAAACTCAATGTGATGCCTTGAGCTTAATAATTTCATATTTTTTTTCGTGACAACAAGTGGAAGACCAGTTGCCGGAATAAATGTTATCTAAGTGAGGAAAAAAATATTAAAATATATACGAAACAACTGATGGAATTTTATGATCAAATATCTGTGGTATGATTGAATTGGTTGGCATTGCTGAATGAACAGATTTATTTTTTTGCTTTACTATATGTTTGTAGCAAGGAAAAAATTTATTATGATAATTCTTTTGTAATATTTTGGAATTATATTTTGAATTACAATGTTAGCTAAATTCTCTGTATGAAAAACTGAAAGCACTTCATTTACAGGTGTAAATGTTTGATCATTTGGTTTTTGAATTGTCAAATCAGCTGGGCAACATTTTGAAAAATTAAAAAAATGCATAATTACTCAGCATTTTTTTAAATATATCATACTGAAATATAAATTATCCGGATGGTAAATAATTTCCCAATAGAAAAAAAAAACACGGCAGTGTGTGTACTGGTATTTGAAATTAATAATTCGAAAAATTACAACAAGCATACATAGTAATGTCCAGTGAGACAATGACTATTTCGAATTGATTCAAAATTATAACAACAGTGCGTCTATGCAATGAATGGATAAATATTTCATTCAACAATTTATTTGTTTTTCTTTCAAGTTCATTATGATCGCATACATCTTGGATAAATTTAAAATCAATTTAATTTAAAATTAGCACCGATACTGGGAAATTTATGGGAAAGACGGAGATAATTACGAGTTTCGCATACAGCTTAATCAATTCTATCTAATCATCACATGTTTACCGTGAGTTTTCCTGTAAATTGTGTAAATGTCCCCGTACTTTTTGTCAATTCTCCGGTATATATGGTGAAAATAATACCACCGTTTTTTTTTTTTTTTCAGAAATTTATTTTCAGAACACTGTAACAAGGGTTGAAGGGTACTTGATCATGTAATATTTGTAGAAGTATCTTAGATAGTACTTTTTATTGCTTTTTTGGACACATCGGAACTCAGGCCCGTGAATCCCATGATAACGCTAAAGCTAGTGGCCGAGACAGGGGCGTTTCGGGTGTGTTCCAGGACCCTCCAATAGTCACTACGAATTTTGCATTTCATTTCGACAATATTTTTCGGTAATTGCGAATATCAACTACCGGGCTTTTTCGACAGGATAATACTATATATACTATAACGATTCGTTTTTTTTTTCGTTAATTTTTGTTTGAAATTTTGAAAAGGCTTCTTACAAAGCCAGTAATGCTGCTTCTCGATATTTTCTGGAAATTTTCTAGAACAATTTCCGGAAAATTTCCGGAATATAACGAGAAACTGGCTAACTGGGTATCATCATGATGATTTTGAATTTATCCAAGATTTATGCGTAAATCTTGGATAAATTTAAAATTAATTTATTTAAAAACTATTTAATTAGCCGTCGTATTTTAATGACTGATTATTATCATTTTATCTATCAGGTTTTTTTTGTTGATATAGAAGTTTTATCAACACTATTTTTATAAATCGAGTGTTTGAATGTAAAGGTGTTCTTTTATACGTCTTGCAATCGATTAAATTTAATTATTGTTGTTAGAAAGGGTTAATGTCTTTGCAGACACTAGGACAGACACTCGAAACTAAACGATAAGAATCAACTTATTTTATTAATATTTATTTTTCCGTTCCCTTTTTTACTTTTGCCACAAGGTAATATGAACGCCATATATGCACATTGAACGATTAAATCGCGATGATATCTCACAAAACACACCGGTCTTTTGCCTCGAAACCATGTTAAATATACGTCCTCGAATTTATGATTATCCAAGACACTAACACGTGGGTCTGAAGTGTTCACAATTCAAGGTCCCGTAAAATTTTTTTACTTTATAATTTTTATATATTTCATGTATGAATAATAGATATGGTATATAATCCACTTGTTATTATACCATTTGGTGTCTTACAAGTATAGAAATTATCAGGGCGACGTGAATATATACATAATAATTAATAACAAATAAAAATATCATAGAGATGTTGTTTTTCAAATCAATAAAAATGTACTTACAGGATGTTTTGAAGATTCATCACCTTGTCGAACAATTTCTAATGGTGCTGGTATTGACGGCCTGCCGAGATACCAATCTTCACGTGGATTATAATTGTCAAGTAATTTTAATAATCTTTGGACATTAACGTAATTGTCATCATCAAAATGACAAAACCATCTGTAAGAAAAGTAAAATAAATTATTATCATGATGAATGTGTAACTATTATATATGCTTGAAACAAAATGACTAATCAACACTATTGATTGATGCTAATGAGTTGAAAGACAAAAAAAAAAAAGTCATAAAAATATAATGATAACGCATTTGACAGTCGTGGGAAATGTTTGTATGCGCCACGCGTACTGCATCAAATAGGAGGGGTTAATAATATTTTCAGTACCAGTAAAGACTTTTTGTTAAGAGCCAACTTAGGGTCGCACGTGGCTAGCTCATTTTGATTACCGATTTTAGCTGCTATGGGAAAGTGTCGTCCTCCTGTTCCCAACTGGAAATGACATAAATATATATTTTTAGGTTTCTAGTTTTTCATCAAATTTATACTATGCTTTTTACTTTGATTTTGTAAATATATTATTCAATAAGATATTGGTAATCAGGATATGCTTGAATGCGTTATGAGATTTTTTCAAAATTTACATTTGTAACTTATTTCCACCGTATATTGCCATCTTTTTATCTTCATTACACATACAGACAGTA
>JAPYYR010000529.1:0-77713 GCA_030523065.1 Aphidius colemani
AAAAAAAAAAAAAAAAAAAAAATGAAAAAAAACTTATTTAATTGTTATATTTTTCTAGGATAATTATTAAATTTTTATTAAACATTTATACTTTATATGTTACTTTTTCTATTTTTTATGATGAAAAATATATATTTTTTTTTTTCAAATATATTGTTATTAAGAAATAAGTTGCCAAATGCGTTAAAAAGAATAATTAATTTGTTATTGAGGTTTATTTGTGGTGTGAAAAATGAATAAAAATATTAATGAAAATTTTATTTTGCAAGTATATATAGATTTATTTCGTAACATGATACATCAAGGTCATAATAATAAGAAAAGATATTGAGTAGATTAAAAGTAAATTTAAGTGAGACTAATAACATTGCCAGATGTATTAGAACGTGGTTTTGGAGCAACAGTATTTGTGAATCTAATGACAACATCAATTGCTGCCATATTTGGTGTTAAAAATTGTCCAATTGTTAAAACTCCTCTTTGTGGTGGACGATCAAATGGAAAACCCATACTTTGAGCATCAGGATATTTTCTATCTCTTAAACCACAATAGCTAACAGCATCAGCACAACCAGTTGGTGATGCTTGTGAAACTGCATCATTTCTAAAATCAGAAATCATGATAAATACTGTCATGGGATATCCATCAGTATTTCCTCTTGGTACAAGCATATGTTGAGGCCATCCACATCCACAAAAATTAAAATCTTCAAGAGCAGAACCTCCAGTTGGTCGTCTTTGATCCAAATTACGGAATGTTCTTTCAAATGGAATTGTTACTGATGAATCATTTGATTGTCTTTCAATGACATTTATTCCATTTTTCACTGAGAAATAATAATAATAATTTTAATACTTTTATAAAGAATAAAACAAAAAAAATATATATTTTAATCAAATAAATAATAATTACGTGTCACTGTAAATTTATCCATTTCAATCATAAGACTTTTTTGTGCTCGGAATGTAAATGGTAAACCATTCTCATCAAACTTAGGTCCAATAAAAATTCTGCATGTTCCCAATAAAGGTGTTCTGTTTCGATTATTAACTTGAATTCTATAACTAAATGGTGAATGATTTAAATGTGTAAATCTTGCAAGTAATGGTCCACGAGGAGCAAAATCAAGACCTCTTGAAAGATCAACATCACTTTTATTCCAAAATGTTACTAAATTATTAGTTGCTTGATTTGCAGTAACAACTTGTACATTAACCATTTCTACACCTCGAAAATTGAGCTACAAATAAAAATCATTAAATAAATTAGAAATATTATTGGTTTTTATAATTAAAATAATTAAATAATTTATATACTTGTTCTGGTTTATATGGAGGTAAAAGATTTTTATGTTCCATAAATATGTCATTAATAAAAGCATGCCATCTGTAAAAGAGTGGATCTCTCATGGCAGTTGCTGAATCAGCCATCACACCAAATGATTCCTTTATAAAAATTAAATATTAATTTATTATGTACATTTTATTGAGATGATTATTATTAAATTGATAAATCAAACCAGATAACGATGATCAGGATCATGAAGATAAGCAATAGCAACATGTCCAAGATTATGTATATCACCATAATAAGTTGGATTAACTGATATGGTACTTGCTTCGATAATATTACCCAGTATATCAATGCCTTCTTTTTCATTGAGTGGTATTTTTTGATTTTGTGAATTTATAACAAAGCCGTGTTGTATAGAAGAAAATATTCTGTCTCTCCATGTATCAAGATCAGCAATATTAAGTTGTAAATTATCAGCTTCTCTATTAATATCACGTAAAAATAAACCAGGTGGACGCGATGGAAATTGTCTGCTTGCCACCAATGAATCCAACTTTGGGAAATAACCCTGTTGTATTTGTTCACGTAAGTTTACCAATCTTTCAGTTACTGCAAGACGATTACACAAACGTTCAACGTTGTATCTAAAAAAAAAAGACAAGTAGTTAAGTTATTCAATTGAGGTTTTTTAAATAAAAAAAAAAACTGATTAATTTACCTAGCCATTAATTGTTGGTGCATGAAATAAAATAGTTCACCACGTCGATCTTTATTGACAACAGTTGTTGAAGCCTCAAATGGATAAACCAAATGCCAATGCCAATGATGTAGATTAACTCCAATATCTTCACGCCAATAAGCAACACGATGTTCAGTATCACGATCTGAAGCTGTATAGTTGAGAGGTATTTCAATTGGTTCCTGTTGATAAATTTAATAAATTGTTAATTTAAAGAAAATTAATATTTTAAATAAATAATATTATTACTCGTGAACCAGCTGGAATGAGATTAGCTTCTTCTCGAGCTCTTGAAAATATTGCACCGTCTAGATATTTGTCAGGAAATACTTCACATAAAGATGGTATTGATAAATTTTTTGTATCTGGACGATGAAGAATTGCAACAGACAGACAATAGATAAACATGCTGGGATTGAGACGATCACGAGAGTAAGCAGCAACTGACAAAAAATCATCATAAGTTTTCATTCCAAGAAACATATCAATTAAACGTCCAGCAATTTTACGATGAAATGGAATAAAAAGTGAAAAATTATCACGTCTACCAAGTCTCATTGGAATTCTAAGATCAGGCAGATTAACTTGTTTGATGTTTATTTTATTACCAGTCTCGCCATTAAAACGATTGAATATATCAACTGCCATCGGTTGATATCTATCTGGCTGTTTAAAATAAATAAAAAATAAAATTATTAATTTAATTAAAAAAAAAACTAATGTAAATTATTTTTAACTTACCAGATATGTACTTGGTACATTGAAAGAAATACTTTGATCTCCTTTTGGCACATAGACTGGCTCACATGGTCTATCAAACAAAAGAAGAATATCTTTTTTAATAGTTGTCATTTTGTTTTTTTTTTGTTTAAACAAAAAATTACTACATGTATTGTAAATATCACAATTAAGAGTTAACTTGTCATTGGGTGATGATAGTTTGATGCTTTTGAAGAAGCTACAACAGACTTTTATACTAAAAAAGATGAGGAAGCAGTGGTTTCCGTAAAAACAAATATTGACAAATTAAGTGGGACAAAATTAGCAAAACCACAATTTTTTAATTTATATTTTATATTTTTAAAATTTATTTATCATAATATATTTCATAACAATTTGGACAGCTTGGTCAAATTATATTTTTATCAATTTTTCATGGCTAATAATTGTTTAATTAAATGTCAATACACTTGTTGTATTGTCAACTCGTGGTTTTGGTAAAACAGTATCATTAAACCTTATGTTAATATCAATTGCTTTCATATTTGGAGTTAAAAATTGTTCAAGTCTTGTTATTCCATCTTGTGGTCGTCGATCAAATGGGAAACCCATGCTACGTGCATCAGGGTATTTCCTATCTCGCAAACCACAAAATGTAACAGCATCAGTACAACCAACTGGTGATGCTTGTTGAACAAGATCATTTCTAAAGTCTGAAATCATGACAAACAATACCATGGGATATCCTTCTTTACTTCCTTTTGGTACCAGCATATGTTGAGGCCATCCACAACCACAGAAGTTAAAATTTTCAAGACCAGGTCCATCAGCAGGCCGAGCTGCATCCAAATTACGAAAAGTTCTTTCAAATGGAATTGTCACTGATGAATCACTTGACTTTCTTGTAATAACATTGCTTCCTGGTTTAACTAAAATAAATAAAAAAAATTAAAAATTAATTATTAACAACAATTGATTTATAATTACTTGTCACAGTGAATTTATCCATTTCTATCATGAGATTTTTTTGAGCACCAAAAGCATATGGTAAACCACGTTCATCAACTTTTGGTCCAATGAAAATTCTACATGTTCCTTGTAATGTAGTTCTGTTAAGATTATTAACATTTATTCTATAGTTAAATGGTGCATGATTTAAATGTGTAAATCTAGCTAACAATGTTCCTCGAGGACTAAAATCAAGACCTCTTGATAAATCAATGTCACTCTTGTTCCAAAATGTCGTCAAATAATTGGCACTTTGATTTGGTGTTACCAATTGAATAGTTGAAATTTCTACTCCAGGAAATTGTAGCTTGAAAAAGATAGGAAAATATTGTTAATTTAATTATGTTTTTTTGTGTTTAAATATAAAAAAATATACCTGTTGTGATCCATATGAGGGTAAAAGATTTTTATGCTTCATAAATATGTCATTAATAAATGCATGCCAACGATAAAAAATTGGATCTCTCATGGCTGTTGCTGAGTCACCCATAACACCAAATGTTTCCTAAATTTATCGAGTTAAAAATATAAGTTTTATGCAACATATGAGCATATGTTCTAATATTAGCATATTAAATTATCAACAAACCAAATAACGATGATCAGGATCATGAATATATGATATTGCAACGTGACCAAGATTATGCAAATCACCATAAACATTTGGATTTGGTGATAGTGTACTTGCTTCAATCATATTACCAAGTATATCAATTCCTTCTTTTTCAGTTAGTAATATTCTTTCACCTCGTGTATTAACAACAGCTCCTGATTGTATTGCAGTATTTATTGTGTCTCTCCATCTTATTAAATCATCAAGATCAAATCTTAAGTCATCAACATCTCGATTGATATCATGCAATACTGAACCAGATGAACGTGAAGGATAGCCTCTACTTGCAACTAAAGAATTTAATTTTGGAAAGTATCCCTCAGGTATTGGTTCACGTAAATTTGTAAGTCGTTCAACTAAACCAAGTCGATTGCATAAACGTTCAACGTTGTATCTAGAAAAAAAGTAAATTGTTGAATCAAATACAATTGAGGTTTTTTAAATAGAAAAAAAATTAATTAATTTACCGAGCCATTAATTGTTGATGCATGAAATAAAATAATTCACCACGTCGATCTTTATTGACAATTGTTGGAGTTCCCTCAAATGGATAAACCAAATGCCAATGCCAATGATGCAAATTAATTCCAACATCTTCACGCCAATATGCAACTCTATGCTCTGCATCACGATCTGATGCAGTATAATCACGAGGAATTTCAATTGGTTCCTGATGAATTATTTAAATTATAAATAAAAAAAAAATTAGTAAATTAATATTAAATAATTAATTTATTATTATTCTTACTCGAGAACCAATTGCAACAACATTTGCTTCTTCTTTGGCTCTTGAAAATATTGCACCGTCCATATACTTGTCAGGAAATACTTCAGACAAAGGAGGTACTGGAAGATCCTTGGTGTCTGGTCGATGAAGAATTGCAACTGACAGACAATAGATGAACATGTTGGGATTGAGACGATCACGACAATAAACAGCAACTGATAAAAAATCATCGTACGTTCTCATGCCAAGAAAAATATCAATTAAACGTCCAGCAATTTTACGATGAGATGGAATAAAAAGTGAAAATTGATCACGTCTACCAAGTTTTAAGGGTATTGTTAAATCTGGCAGAGTTATTTGTTTGACATTTATTCTTTCATCACTCTCGCCATTAAAACGATTCAATATATCAGTTGCCAAAGGTTGATATTTATCTGGCTGAAAAATTAATATTAATTTTAATAATTAAACATTATTTTACAACTTTAAATTTTATATAATTTTATATTTACCAGATAAGCAGATGGTACGTTGAAGGAAATATTTCTATCCCCTTTTCCAACGTAAACTGGTTCAGCTGGTCGATCAAAAAGAAGAAGAATTCCATCTTGTTTATTTGACATTTTTTTTTTCAAATTAAAACTTGACTGTTTTTAATTTATATTTTTTGAAATTGTTGACTTGTCAAGTAGCAGAGTACATTTGATACTTCTCTCTGGATTTTTTGCTGCTTTTATACTCTCTTCTTCAGGAAACAGAATATTTATCTCAATTTTATGGATTGTTTTTTTTTTTTTTTTACATTTATTCATAAAAAATTGTTATCAAATTTTTATCAAAGGAACCACAATACAGTTGAATTATTTATGTAATTAAAAATAATATTTAAATTTATCCTGTGACTTTTAAAAATAAAATAGAAAGCCATTTATATTTTCCCTGATAGTTTTATTTATATTTTCATTCAAATATTGATTTAATAGTTAACAATTACTATTGATATTATTACAGTTGTTTTTTTTTAAACCTGTGGGAATTAGTACATTTTATTTGTGGTTTAATAAAAACCACCAAAAAAAAATGTTATTTAGTTGATATTTTGGCGAGAATGTGGTTTAGGAAGTTGACAATTCAAAACCAAATAAAAAATGAATTGATAACAAAAATATATTTATTTATTGATTAAATTTCATACTCGTTATAATATTGGATAGCAAAATTCATTGTCCATGATAATCTATCAACAAAGTGTACTTGAAAATTTTAATTTTTAATTTCAGATGAAGTGCAACATTTAGTTGAAGCTGTAGTATTAATTTCAGAAGGCTTTTCACGAACTTCATCAGTGTATTTAACAGTAAAATCTACAACAGTCATGTTGCCCGTTAAAAATTGATTAATATTTTTAATTCCAGCAGGAATTGGTCTATCAAATGGAAAGCCCATGCTTTGAGCATCTGGATATTTTCTATCCCTCAAACCACAATAGCTAACAGCATCAGAACAATGTTCTGATGGTTCTTGAATGATAATGTCATTTTTATAATCAGATATCATGACAAAAAGAATCATAGGATAACCAGTTGTTGTTCCTCTTGGTACAAGCATGTGTTGAGGCCAACCACATCCACAAAAATTAAATTCATATTCAGATTCATCACTTGGTCTTGCATCTAAATTACGGAATGTATTTTCAAATGGAATTGTAACTGATGAATCTGTTGATCTTCTTGTTATATCATTAGTTCCAGGTTTAACTGTAAAAAATAAAAATAACAAAATAAAACAATTATTATTTTAATAAATAAAATTATTTTAAATTATAATTTAAATCAATTACGTGTCACAGTGAATTTATCCATTTCAATCATAAGATTTTTTTGATCAGAAAAATTCATTGGTGAACCGTTCTCATCGTACTTTGGTCCTATAAATATTCTACATGTTCCAACAAGTAGATCACTATTTGCATTATTAACAGTTATTTTATACGTAAATGGAGTATAATTTAAATGAGTTATTTTAGCCAGTACAGATCCACCTGGTGCAAAATCAAGACCACGACCCAGATCAATATCACTTTTATTCCAAAATGTTGACAATTCATTGTCGACATTTTCATTTGTTGTAACGATTTTTACACCAGTAACTTGAACTCCATCAACATGTAACTAAGCAATTTCATCTAGTATATTTGCTTGTTAAAAAATCAAACTAAATTATTTACCTGGTTTAACTTATACTGGGGCAAACGATTTTTATGTTCCATAAATAAATCATTGATCAACGAATGCCATCTGTAAAAAATAGGATCTCTCATTGCAGTTGCAACATCACCCATAACACCAAATGATTCCTTTAATTAATTTTAAAATAAATTAATAATAAGCTTGTTTTTTTTTCTGATATTAAAAATATATAACCAACCAGAAAACGATTATCAGGATCATGACAATATGATATAGCAACGTGTCCAAAATTGTGAAGATCACCATATAAATTTTCATTGACTGAAAGTGCACTGGCTTCAAGTATATTTCCCAACAAATCAATACCCTCTTTTTCAGTTAATAAAATTTTTTTTCCCTCCTTATCAATAACAGCATCTGATAAAATTGCATTGTGAATTTTTTCTTTCCATTCTTCAAGGTCAGATACTTTGACACGTAATTCATCGGCTTCTCGGTTGATATCTTTTAATGATAAACCAACTGGTCTTGATGGAATGTCTCTGCTTGCAACTGATGAATTTAATTTTGGAAAATAACCTTGATCAATTGGTTCACGTAAATTTAACAATGATTTAACTGGACCAAGACCATTGCATACACGTTCAGTATTGTATCTTTAATTTTATTTAAATAAAAAAATTAATATATTTTTTAACAATTAGTATTGGCTGTTTATTATGAAAAATAATTGATTTATAAATTGATTTTTTTACCTGGCTAATAGTTGTTGATGCATGTAGTAAAATAGTTCACCACGTCGATCTTTTTTTACAGCTGTGTCACTTCCAACAGCTGGATAAACTAGATGCCAATGCCAATGATGCAAATTAATTCCAACATCTTCACGCCAGTATGCAACAAGATGCTCTAAATCAACATCTGTTGCTGTATAATTACGTGGAATTTCAATTGATTTCTATTGTTTAATTTACACCAAATATTATAACAATTTTATTAGTTTTTTTTTTGTAAAAAAATAATAATACAAGTCTTACTCTTGAATCAGCTGGTACAATTTCAGCATGTTCCTTGGCCTTTGATATCGTTTGTCCATCAATGAATTTATCAGGAAATATTTCAGCACCTGTTGGTATTGGCATGTGTTTTGTTTCTGGATGATGAAGAATTGCAACAGACAGACAATAGATGAACATGCTGGGATTAATACGGTCACGACAATAAACAGTAAGTGACAAAAGGTCATCATAAGTTTTTGTGTCGAGAAAGAGTTTAATTAGATGTTCAGCATATTTTTGATGAGCTGGAATGAAAAGTGAAAATGCCTGGCGTCTGTCAAGCTTCATTGGTAAAGTCAAATCTGGTAAAGTTATTTCTTTGAGATTTATTTTTCCTTCATTGGCAGATGATGTAGATTGATAACGACTGAAAATTTCAGCTGCTGATGCTTGAAGCTCGTTTGGCTATATAATGTTTAAAAAAGTTTATAACAATTTAAAAAATAACGTATAGAATTTATTTTTCTTTCTTGTATATTTACCAAATAGTTGACGGGAATGTTGAAGTAAATATTTTCATTACTGTTTCCCATAAATATTGGCTCTTTTGGACGATTAAAAAGGGAAAGAATTTCCTTTCTATTTTTCGTCATCTTGATAACAAAATAATATAGTTTTTGCTGATAATATAATTTACTTTGATTAAAAAATAAAACAATTTCTGCTTTTTATACTAAAATTTTGAGGACAAGTTATTTTTTTTCCCCCCAAAAATTTGTTCTAGTTTTTTGTTTACTAATAAAAAAAACCCATATTTTCGATGATTTGTAGATACGTCGTAGATCATCCGACAATAAAAACAAGGATGATCTACTTTTTACCTCCAATCATATTTTACCTCTAACGTACTTTGACCAGTTGATAGCTTAAGCGATAGATGATTTAACTTTTGTTTACTTGATTGAACGGATGTATAATAATTTTTAATGCCAATGATTTTCCAAAATACAGAGATTAAAATTTATATTGTCTTGATCGTCGATTATACCGGCTAATAATCCGGATCAAAGAGAAGTCCACGTCCCTCAATGCTGTTTGGCTCATACAATTGTTGTTGTTGTTGGCAAAAAAAATTTTATCGATTACAAAAGGAGACGGTAGAATTTCGAAAAGTCGAAAAAAAATATTTACATATCTATATTTCTTTGACCGAAATAGTACATATAATTTCCGCTAGATGTGAATAGTCGTTTTTAGTTTTTCCCATGTGAATATGTTACTTACGATGTTTATGAATCCCCTGAAAACGAGCTTAAGCATACTTACCTGGCGCAGAGGCTACCGTGATCATGAAGGCGGTTCCTCCAGGGTGAGGCTCTTCCATTGCACATCGGTTGAGCTGACCCTTGCGAATATCCCTAATGTGGATATCTCGGGCGTATAATTTTTGGTAGTCGGGACTGCGTTCGCGCTATCCCGGAATAAATTTACTCAAACATAAAAAGCTCTATGCTACCTCATCTATATTTCTCTTCTATGAAATAATTGGACAGACTTGTTCATCAATAATCAACTTATCAGTATACTCCTGATACTCCTATCAATCAATTGAACTCGGAAGGTATCTAACAGAATTTTATAATCAATTAATCATCTATTCGATGGATATTACGTTACATAATAAAAAATCAAATTACTTTTAACTCAATTGTTTATTGTCGCTATTTACATCATATTGAAAATTATCAGACAATTGTCAACTACTTTATTTGTCAAAGCTCTAAATAAAATGTCTGATAACTACAATCATTTTTGAGAAAAAAATTAGAAAATGTCTTATAATTATATTCTTTGTTTACAAATGTTCACAGACTTTTTTTCTTAATATTATCTGCCTCTGAGATATCAACGTAATCCTTGTAACCAGCTGGACGAACTAAAAGACCAATACTAACACCATTGTCATGCCAATTTGCTTTTAATTTAACACAACATTTTTGACCTAGAAAAAAAGTTATAAATAAATTATGTGATATGATTGAGTATGATAATTTAAGGGTTAAAATACAAACCAAGTTGGCCACGTTCATGTGCTGCAGCAAGTTGATTAACAACTCGTCTCTCAACTTCATATTTTATTGATCTTGCTCCATAATGGACATCATAACCATCAGCAAGTGCTGACAATACATCACGATCCCATATTAATTCAATCTCATGTTTTTCTTTGGCTTTTGTAGCCCATGCATCAAGTTCAAGTGATACAAGTTTTATTAATTCAGATCTTGAGAATGGTAGAAAATAAACAATTTCATTTATTCTTCCTAAAAATTCATCTCTTCTAAATTGTCTTTTAAGAATTGGACGGACCTATTAAAATAATTACAATTATTTTCTTTACATCTACATATTTTTTCAACTGTCAATTAAATAATTACTAACCACTTGGTCCTTAAAGAGACGTGATATAACAATATCCTCTGGTTTAGAATCTTCATCAGAATTTTTATCAAGACGTTGTGTTAATAATCTTTCAGCTTCAGCTCTCAATTGTATTGCATGATCAGCAATTTCTTCACTAGCAATATTACTTGTCATTACAAATATTGCATCTTTACATTGTATTGTTTTTCCTTTACCATCAGTAAGTCTACCCTATTTAAAAAAAAAATATAATAAAATTAAAACAAGACAATAAAACAACAAAATAATAAAATTCATTTTGTTATACTTCATCAAATAATTGTAGAAGAACAGTTAAAACATCAGGATGTGCTTTATCAACTTCATCAAATAAAACAACAGCATTTGGTGATTTTTTCAATAGTTTTGTTAATTGTCCTCCTTCATCATGACCAATATATCTGTTAAAATGATTTATAAATGATAAATTATAATGAATCTATATATTTTGTATATTTTATTTAATTTACCCTGGTGGTGCACCGATTAATTTGGCAACTTCATGTTTCTCTTGATACTCTGACATATCCAATCGTATAAAACCATCTGGTTTATTTTTATGAATATAAGCAGCAAGTTGTTTAGCTAATTCTGTTTTTCCAATACCTGATGAGCCAAGAAATAAAAATACCAATGGATGCTCTTCATCAAACCAGCCATTTTCTTTTCTTTTAATTGCTATGGAAAAAAAATAAATTATAATGAATAATGTTGTTTGTAAATTAAATTATAAATTTATTTCAACTAACTTGAGGCAACAATTGATATTGGTCCTTCTTGACCAACAATACGTTGCTTGAGTCTCTGTTCAAGTGGAAATCTTTTACGTTCTTCAGCTTCTTTTTCTTTGATTAATTCATCATATCTCAATGCTTGACGAGTCAATAATTCTTTAATATCAGCATATGTTGCATACTCAACAGCTCGATGACCAGCTTCATTTTCAATTGTTGGATTAGCACCAGCATCAAGAAGAATTTTAACACATTCAATTGAATCAGATAGTACAGCATAATGTAAAGCTGTAAATCCTTTGAATGTTGTTCTCTGATTTAAACGATTTGAAAATTCATCTTCTCGTATTGACAAAGCTTCACGTGAACTTAAATTTTTATCCTTTGCTATTTTAAAAAAATTACTAAATTCATCACCAGCATTTACATCTGCTCCATGACTTATTAAAAATTTCATAGCTCCAGCTTGGCCATTCATTGCAGCTGATTGTAATGCTGTCCATCCTAACACATGACGAGCATTAACATTGACACCTTCAATCAATGCCTATAATAAAAACCAACAACAACAACAACAAATTTATCAAATTGATTTAATATTAATTTATTATTTTCATATAAAACACAATACCTTTTTTAAATCTTGAACAGATCCATGTTGTGCAGCACGAAAAAATCTCTTTTCTAAATTGAATATTAAATAATAATAAATTAATATAAGCAAACAATTATTATTTATTTATTTGTTAATTACCTTGTGTAAAACTAGCAGCTTCACAAAATACAACACCCAAACCTAATCCACTAAATAATAATTTATAATTATAATTATCATCATTATTTTTATATTTTTTATCATAACGTTGATGATAAATCATCCATGGTAAATTAATATTTGGTTTTTTAAAAAATTCATTAATTAATTTATAACATAAATATATTTTATCATCACATGTTTTACTTGATAAATCATCATCTACATAACCTTTTTTTATCTGAATAATACTTTGTTTATTTTTACAATTATTTATTGTAAATAATGGCTTATTTATTTTACAAGTTATCAATCTTTTTATTATATTTTGTAAATTATATAATTGTGACATTTTTTATTGGAATGCCAATGAATTAAATAACACAAAAGTATTCAAGTTGCTTTTTTTTTTTATTGTAACATATGATAATTCAGTGGGGTAGTCTTATGATGTTGTTGTCTTGACAACAGCTGATCATTCATTGTTTCTATTTGACATTTTATAAACACAATAATAAGGCAAAGTATTTTGTTTTGTATTATTTAATAAATCAAATAATAATTAAACATTTTTTATTAACAAAAACAATCGAGTACATGAAAAAATTTGTTGATAAATATTATCATTTTTTTTTCTTCTAAATATTGATTTATATGTCTATCTTAAATATTGATTATAAAAATGATTCAATTATTTAATTTGATAACATGATTTGTGTGGGTGCTGATGATTTTTAATCTTTTTTAATCATTGGACTTTATTTAACTGGTTAAACTGGTATTTTCCATTATTTAATTGGAGCATTATTGCCTCCTCATATATAAAACAATTTGATTGTGATATCTAAAGTGTTAAATTTTATTCTTTTGTAGGAGTAAAGTTGAGCACAATGATGTCAAAGTTATGGCTGATTTTTTACTTTTATTTTTATATAAATTTGGTGTTTATTGATAAAGTTGAAGGAAAAGAAAAAATACCAGTTGTTGTTATAACATGGGATTATTATAATGCCACTAAAATTGGTAAATAATAACTTTTCAAAAATATATTATTGAAATAAATTAATTTATTATTATTCATTAGCTTGGAAAGTATTGAATGAAGATAAAAAAAGTTCAATTGATGCTGTTGAAGCAAGTTGTAGACTATGTGAAGATCAACAATGTAGAACAACTGTTGGCTATGGAGGAAGTCCAGATGAAACTGGTGAAACGACCCTTGATGCTATGATTATGAATGGGTAATAAAAAACTAATTTAAAAGTTTAGTATTATATTACAGAACATTTAAAAATATTACAGAACATCAATGGACGTTGGTGCAGTTGGTGGAATACGACAAATTAAAAATGCAATATCAGTTGCTCGAAAAGTTTTGGATCATACAAAGCATACATTACTTGGTGGTAGTCTTGCAACTGATTTTGCTATTAAAATGGGTTTTAAAATTGAATCATTATCAACTAATTTTTCACAAACAATGTGGAACAATTGGAAAAATAATAATTGTCAACCAAATTTTTGGAAAGTATGTATTGACAGTACAATATTTAAGAAAAAACATATATAATTTTTATCAATAAATAAATGAATTTGTAGAATGTTTCTCCTGATCCATCAAAAACATGTGGTCCATATAAAAAGAATATTTTAACTGATGCAAATGATAAAAGCTATTCACACTCAACATCAGAAAATCATGATACAATTGGAGTTGTTGCAGTTGACGTTAATGGTAAAATAGCAGCTGGTACATCAACAAATGGAGCAAAATATAAAATACCAGGTAGAATTGGTGATTCACCAATACCTGGAGCTGGTGCTTATGCTGATGATGATGTTGGTGCTGCTGCTGGTACTGGTGATGGTGATATAATGATGCGTTTTTTACCAAGGTATTTATTTATCAAATAAAATTAATTAAATATTAAATAATTAATTGATAAATTTGTTATTAGTTTTTTAGCAGTTGAAGAAATGCGTCGTGGTGCAACACCAGAGGAAGCTGCGATTGTTGCTATTAAAAGAATTGCTGATAAGTATCCTGACTTTGTTGGTGGTGTTATTGCTGTTAATAGATTCGGTGATTATGGTGCATCATGTAATGGAATGGAGACGTTTGATTATTTTATTAGTAATCCAATTCTGAATAAACCAACACCACAAAAGGCTAAATGTATTGGTAAATTGAAATATCGTTATGATGATGATGATGAAGTAAACCAAGTGCTGATGGTTTAATTCCAACATATTTAATTTTAATAATAATAACAATAATAATATGTACTTGATTTATATTTTTTAAATAAAGATAAATAAATTTTTTTAAATTATATTTTTCTAACGTACCGATCATCAACAACAGAAAATACTAAAATACCAACACGAAAAAAAAAAAACATTGACAATCTTTTGATGACAGTGGACAGTGACAGACGATTGACGTGTTGGAAATTAAGATTGTTATCAGTTAAAAAATATATCAATAAATAGTTTTTAATATAAATAAAGCCTCCAATCATTAAAGATTTGTTTATACAAAAGTTTTCATAGTTTTATTGATAAGAAAAAAAAACATAAAATATGGAGAATAATAATCAGTTTGGAAATGGTACAGATTCATTCATATCATTTCAAGACTATTCACCAATAAACAGATCAGGTGGTGCTGGTCAAGCTGAAATAAATGTTGAGACATCAAATCAACAACAATTTGGAGTTAACAATATGACAAATGATCCAATGTCCATTGGAATAATAGAAGATCTTCGTGGTTTACCTGAAAGAAAAGAAGGTAAATACATTATAAATACAAATAATTATAAACACAGCTTTATTTTATAAATTAAAAAACATTATTTTTACAGCAGAAGCACAAGTAGAAAAAGGATTTTGGACACTTGATTATTATAAAAAGTTTTTTAACGTCAATACAAATGATGTTATACAACGTTTGAAAGGTTCTATGTTACCACATAATCCAGATAATTATTTATTATCACAAATACGACCAAATCCAGACCTATATGGTCCATTTTGGGTTTGTGTTACACTTGTATTTTCAATTGCAATTAGTGGAAATATTGCAAATTATTGGCAAACAGCTGGATCTAAAAATTATCAATGGACATATAACTTTCATCTTGTATCTGGAGCTGCAACAACAATATGTCTGTATGTTTGTTTAATGCCATTGGGTTTGTGGGGTTCATTAAAATGGTCAAGTCCACAGAGTGATACAAGTATGGATGTTGAATTGATTGAGGTAATTTTACATTATTATTATTTATTTATTTTAATTATTAATATAAAAATGTATTATTTATGATTTTAGAGTGCACCAAAACTTGGTCTACTTGAACTTTTATGTCTCTATGGATATTCACTGACAATTTATGTACCAGTTGCATTCTTATGGACAATACCAGTTGATTGGTTTCAATGGATACTTGTTGGTCTTGCCTTTTCATTATCTGGAGGTGTTCTCATACGTTCATTATATCCAATAATTACTGGTAAATGATATTAACATTATTATTTATTCAACTAATCCACTGACTATTTCAAAATTCGAGCTTTCAGCTAATTTTATTTAAAAAAAAAAATAATAACAAATTCATTTTTCAGGTAAACAAAAAAGTATTTACGTTGCAGCTATTCTTGGTATGCATTTTTTGCTTGCTGCTGGTTTTATGCTTTATTTTTTTCACGTACCAAAAATTGAAAATAAGGATTTTTCAATTGTAACAACAACAACATTGAAAAGTACAGTTGCACCAGCTGTTATGGAAGCTACTGCTAAAACTGCTAAAATTATTAAAAATATTACAAAAACAGTTTAACAACTCGAGACTATTTTTAATATAGATTATTTATCCAATGTAATTAAGTGTTATCAATACAAAGAAAAGAAAATAACATTTTTAATCAAATAAATCATTGTAATAAATTTATTGAATGTGTGAGGTATTTATATATGATGAAAATTGTGATGATATTATGTATATCAAGGTTAATAAATATTCAACTTGAACTTAATTTTTTTTTATTATTTTATTTTGTTTTTCATCCAAAGACTTTTACTGCAACTTTGCATTGATTGAAGATCTTCTGTTGAATGAACAATAGAAAAGGGAGTAACATTATGTTTTAAACAAAAGTAATTCACACAAATATTTTGTTTTTTTTTATCTTATTTATTTAAATTTGAATATTTTATTAATAATATGTGTGTCTGTTATTCTTAAAATGATTTTTTTTTCTTTCTAATTTTGTCCTAAAAGAAAATTAATATTCTTCCTTACAAAATTTAGCTCTTTGAATATAATTACTCAATTCAATTGAGTTCAATAATCAAGATATCGTCAAAGTTGTGGCCTCACAAACGTAGGCCACAATATTTTTGATATCTCAATTATTGCGTTGATGGTCAATTGCTTCAATCAAATTTGTTTTATTTTCGAATTTTAACACTTCAAACTCAATGTATATGCCAATTTTTATATGATATAGTCTTGATTAAACTGCGTTTTTAAGGAGCTGGTTTTCTTTAATTATATAGATTAGTCTGTTTAATTATACTACAACTATGTACAAGTTGATTGACTCTGGTCGTAAAAAATATTCAAATATCAACAATGTTATTTAAATTAACAAAAAAAGAAGAAATATAAATAAAATTACAATTAAAAAAATGAAATGATTAATTAATTAATCAACCAAAGTCAATACTATTTTTTTTTTATTTATCATTTTTTTAAATACAAGATAATTATAGTCAGCCTATGTATATTAAAATATAAATATTATGTATCATTAACATATATGTATAAATTACAATACACCTCGACTTTCATCGTAAATTGATTTTTTAACTACAAGCATAATAATAATTTATAAACTAACCCTGGATTATTTTCTATTCCATTAAACCATTTGTAATAATATTATTATCAATTAAATTTATCAATAATTTTACATGAGTTCCACAAAATATAATATATCACCATGAAATCTAATGATGTTTTTTTTTTTCTTTATTTCCTTTTTTGTTATTATTAACTAAAATTATAATTTTTTAATTTTGTTTTAGGTATTGAAAAAAATAATTAATCAATTGATTAATTATTGTTTTTATAATTTTTTTAAAAATGTTAGTTTTTTCTTTCCAATTTTGCAAACAATTATGTTTACGTAAAACAATTTTTAACAGTAAAAATCATTAATGATACTGTAATTTTTTATACACACATATGATTGACGATAAACTCAATGATTTTTATTTTTTGTTAATAATATTTATGCATAAATTAAAACTATTATTTGTACTTCGGTCAAACATTAAAGTCATTTTTTGACACGATTATTTTTTATTATAAATACATATATTTTTGTAAGACAACAATTGTTGCTTTGAATGCAAAATAGAAACAAAGAAATATATATTTTGATAATATTATAAGCTTTTATTCTAATTTTACTACATAAATATAATAAAACTAAAAAATGCATAGAGAAATTAGTGATGTTGACGACCAGCATTCAAAGTATTTTTTTTTTTTTTTTGTTTTACGTATACATTTAACATAGCAGTTCTTCTGTAAAATTACATAAACATAAATGACATTGACTATTGAAATTTCAGTTGAAAAAATAATGTAATTTACTATGACAATTAAATTTATATATTTTTTTTTTCTCGTTTTCTATTATATTTTTAATTATAATTAGAGAAATATTTTATATTTTTATTAAACTATATTAATTTTGTGAAAATCAGAGGTTCAATTATATAGAAGTAAAAATTATCTGCACAGTGTATTTTAGATTTTTAACAATAATATTTTTGAATCCACAAGATACTTTTATCTATTTTTTATTTGGAATATAATTTTTCTTTTATTTAATGACCGTACAAAACACCATTTGTGAAAATTATTAATTAATTTTTCCACTTAAAATTATTATTATATTTTATAGACATTACTAAATTATAGTTTATTATTTACCTGATGATTTTATTCGAACAATTTTATATCATTAATTTATTTAGTTATCAAATTTAAAAAATATTTACATATTTATTTTGAGGAAAAATTATAAAATTAAAATTTTTAATTATCACTGGTTGAGTCCGGATGATATCCAATTATTTATTTTGTTTTATACTAAAATTTATGTACTTTTTTTAAAATTAAAAATCACCAAATTTTTTAATATTAAAATTCAAATTAAACCAGTCAAACATTTAATTGAACAAAATTATTTTAATTAAAAAAAAAAAAAATCTATTTCACCATAATTAATCTTAATCAAAAATTAATTTTAAATTATATTTTTTATAACTTTATGTATTATTTATTTAATAATTATACTTTTTTTTTAATTATTTTTTTTTGTATCTTTGATATAACACACGACAAATTACTAATTATTTTTGTTAATAAAATTAATTTGTTTTTATTTTTTCATCGACAATTTAGGCACTACGTCTAAAACTACATTGTTTATTTATTGTTACGAACTGTGAAACTTTGTTTTTTTATTTGTATATAAATTTAAATTTTTTTAAACGAAAAAATTTGACTTTTTGTTTATTTAATTACAACAAATTTATGAAAACATTGTAAAAATCTAATTTTTATTTCAACTAATGATGCACATTTATTGTTACGCAAATATCACAACTAGAACAATCGATACATTATTAAATAATAATAAAAAATAATCAAATTATTAATAATTTATTTAGTGTTATTACTATCATCATTATCTATCGTTATTAATTTAATTATCAATGACTTTATTATCAAGTGTCTATTGATCATTTAATAATTATTTTGATAAATGTTTTTTTTTGTTTTTAAAATAAAAAAGATAATTATTATTTTATAATATATTTTCATGGTGAATATTAGCATGATTTGTTGGGCAAAAAGCAAGTGTGTATATTTTAGTTTTTAAATTATATATATTTATAATTTTAATTGTTAATAATCTCTTGTAAAATTGATTAGTCTTTTATTAAACTAAATAATTTTATGTATTAATTTTAAATTAAAAAATATATACTTTGTGTTTTTTTTTTATTTATGATAAATAATGATAATAACAATGACTTGAAATTAATGTTAAAATGATATTTGTAAAATGAAAAAATTAAATTCAATACTTTTTTTTCTTTTTTTTTGAATTTTTTTGTTACTGTGATTATAAATTCATTTAAAATATTTTAATCTAAGTTTCTTAAACAGGCACATCGACTTGGTTAGATATATGAATATTTTTTTTTCATATATATATTTTTATTTACAGCATATTTTGAAAATTTTAGTCAATAATTTTCAACGACAGTATTAGTAGTAAAACAATAATTTTATAAATTGACTTGTTCAAATGAAAATTAAAATTGTAATTTAATTCTTTTCTTTTTTGTCTAAAAAACTGCAAATAACAGTTAATATTTTGAATAATTTTCAAGAGAAAAAACTAGTTTTATTACATAATATTGTTGACAACACTGATTTACAATTAATACACCTGAACTATCATCAAACACAATATTTTAATCTAAACAAAAAAATATATTGTTAAATAATATTAAATTATTTATAAGCATTTTTTTTTTTCCATTATTTTTTGTATCATCAAGGTCTATCATTGCATTTGATAGCTCAAAATTCAGTGCGAAACTTGTATCAAATTCTATGCTATGATAAACCCAGTTTTAATTTTCTTTTTAAATTTTTAAAATAATTATTGAAATAATAATAATAATATAAATACAGTATGTACAATTTATTAACCAGAAAAAAAATATTAAATTATATAAATCTGGAATATTATTTTCAATTTGATTGTTATTTTTTTTCGCAATTGAAAAGTTTAATAAGATTAAAAAAAAAAAAATTAAAAAAGAACTTTATTAGTTTTTTATCCACTATTATAATATTTACAAATAAACGAATTGTTATGTAATATTTTTCGCGTTATTTTTATATTTTTTTTTTGTTCTTTTGTTATATATTTATTTTCATTATTTTCTTTTTCTTCTAGAAATATTTTACGGATGTGGGGAAGAACATGATTAAAATTATAAGAATTTTTATAAATTCTTGTATATATTTTTTTTTCTTTCAAATGTGATTATCCTTATGCATGTTATATAATACAATTAAATACAATTATCTATCTTATTTTTTCGTTTAAAATAATAGTAATAATAAGTCAAGATAATTTTACTTTTGAAGAAAAGTTAAATACTCTTACAAAAAATCAAACGAAAAGAAATATAAAGACAGTCGATTATTTTTATTTAAGCAGCTTGAATTTCTCTTTGAATTACTATTTGTTTATTAATAAATTAAGAAACGAAATAATGTTAACGAGTCAACAACATTCAAACACGTATAGACACGAAATTATTTAAATTTAACAAAAAGACATTGAATTGATTAAAATAGAAAATCATCTTTATACTATTTACAAATATTTATAATATTGTCGACTAATTATAAACCTTAATGAAAGAAAATGTTAATTTTAATTTTACTTTTACGTCAAACACAATAAGTACCCAAAAAAAGAAAAAAGAAACTAATTTTATTATAGTAAATTACTTTTAAAAATTTTCCCACCACATTTTCTTGAATATTTAGCATTACTTTTCAACTTTTACACGACAAAAATTCAAATAACACAACAATACGATAAAAAATCATATTTAAATTATGATTATCTAATTTTATATTATTATTATTATTTCTTTTTTATGTTTAATTTAATGTGAATAATTAATTGTTTAGTTTGTCAATTTTACATTAATTTTCTTTAAATTATTATCAAAATACCACTTAGTTCACCTTAAACACAACAACTTTATGCCTAATATCGAATTTTTTTTGTTGATAATATTATAGTAAATCTACCCATCCCCAATTCGAAAAAAGAAAAGAAAAATAACTAATTTTTTTGTGACAATTAGACACACACTATCATGATTATTATAATTATGGTAATTATTATTTTTCAAAAAGGTCTTTTTTGATTATATAATGTATAAAAAAAAAAACCTGAATTAAATGTGAGCATTAATGCTCAATTCGGCAAGCTTAACAATCGAAATTTTTTTTTAATGATAAAATTGTCATGTTAAAATTTAATGGACAATAAACATTTATTATTATTTTGGCAAAATAATAATACCCGAGAAATTATTTTTTTAATATTTTGAATGTTTTATCTTCTTTTGTTGTTAAGATAATTTATTTTTTTATTATTTAAATTAAATAAAAATCGGATATTCAAGTCTAGGACGGATTTATAAAAACAAAAAACACTTTAGACCAAAAAAGACACGTAAAAAATGCATCTAATATTACAAGCTACTTAGTACTTACCAAGATTTTTTAATTAAAAAAAAAAATTACAGCTTAATATTCTGATGAATTTATGTAACAATTATTTGTTAGAATTGTTTTGTTGATAGATATTTTTATGATTTTTTTTTTCGACGATTAATGACGATATCAGTGCTATTGCGTTATTCAAGCTACTGATTGGTCATTTAACGCATTATTTGTTTCGTTCATAATCGATTAATTGTTTGTTAATAATATTTAACAATATTATTTTAATAAGATAATTAATATATTGGTTTTTTAATTACTCAGTAAACCACAAACCAGGTGGTTGATATTGATGTTTTTGAGGTGATAAAGGAGCCAAACCATAGACGGCTGATTGCATATGAGCAGGAAGTGGATGAGCTGCATGGCTTGCTAATAATGGTCTAGCTGAACTATGATGAGCTGGTGGTGGTAGTGCTCGACTAGAATCATACAACGTTAATGGTGACGAGCTGAAAAAAAACAATGAAAAAAAAAAAAAAACACAAAATATTTTTAATTAAAATTTCATTTGTAAATAAAAAAATAAATTTTATACGTAATTTTATCAAACAATGCAGACACATTACAAGCAAATCTACAAATTCAAGTTGAAAAAAATATATACACAATAAGCGTGTAAATAAGAAAAGGAAAAAAAAATTACTCGAAAATTTAAAGACTACAATATAAAACTACGTAAAATATAATAATAAAAATTAAAGCTAAGAAAAAAAAATATACTATTTTAAGATAGATAATAAATTTGTACACACGTGCATGCATCAACTAGTTGTCTGGGTACCCACCCGGGTGTAAATCCCTGATAGGTGGGACCTTGTTGTTGTTGAATACCAGAAGAAGATTGTGATGGTGCTGTTGTAACATAAACAGGCGGTGGTACTTGATGAGCCCGTGAACGTACATGAGCATATTCTTGATAAAGTGGTTGACCAAGATGCTGTGCACTACCTACAACAGGAGCACCTGTGGGACTTCTACCTCCACCACTACTAACCGGACTCAAATGGGCTGGATGACCATGATGACCATGGCTATGAGCTGGATGTGCTGATGAACCCACCACCTGGCTTTGCCTACAAAACCCAATTTTACGAAAAAACTCGACTCGTTATGCTATTCTCATGCTTGCAAATTATAAAAATAAATTTGTAAAACAAATATACTCAATATTGATTTTTTTTTTCCTAATCATATACGTGGAAAAATAATTTTTCTATAAAATTAAATAAATAAATAAGAAAAACTATTATCATGCGTAAAAAAAAAATTTTTTTATATAATTTTATTGATAGTTTATTTAGTTATCATGCTTATTATTCGAGGAAAATAAAAAAAAAACAATAAAAAAATAATTCATGTCTATCCACTAGATATTGTTGTTTAAAAAAAATACTATAAAAAACACGCACGCACAGATAAAATAAAAAATAAATGCAGATACAATGCACTAGCATTAATGAGTCAGGCATTATATTTATAAGTAAAAAAAATAGTATATCCTTTGATGGAAAATTAATGACTGACCTGTATTGATGTACTGGATTTGTAACAGTCCACTTTTGGTGATCTCGCGAATGAGCTGCAGGTGGTTGTATATATTCATGTTTGTATTCAGCACGTTTACTTGGCCATGATACCCGTTTGTCAGCGCCAGTTGTATAGACAATATGTTGTTCTTGTAGATGAGGATGAGCATTACTTGTTGTTACATACTGCAGTAAGTAGTCATGCATGTCATAGCCATCATCCTATAAAAAAAAAGAAAAAACATTAACCAGACATTCTCTATTTATAATATGTTTTTATTTTTATGTCAAATGACATTTTGCAAAACATAAATGTTTCTCTTTATTTAATATAACAGATAGATATAATTTTCTTTTACCTGATAAGTTGGTGGCTCTTTACATGCTGGTGCATGACAAGGATGTGGAGCAAGATATTCAACTCCAGGCTCTGGTTTTGTTGCTACATTAATCATGTTACACTCAGACTGTACTTTAGCAAGCAATCGTTTTTTTTGTGATTGTGAAGAATAGCCAGAACTAAAATTAACAAACAAAATAAAAAAAAAAAAAAAAACAAAGTAAATACAAGTATATAAATATTATATAATTAAATGCATATTTAATAATATTAACCTGATATGGTGCTGCGGCTGTGGCTCATGTTTAATTTGTTGTGTAACATGTGATGGTTGTTGACTTTGTGATTGATGATTTTGTTGATACAAATGAGCATGTGCTCGAGCTGGACTTGATTCACCATCACTATCATTAACTGTCACACAACTTATGACATTTTTACGTTGTGCTCTTGATGAACTACTGTGCGATTGATTTGTTGTTGAATGAGAATTTTGTACAGTTCGTGAAGTTGATTGTGCGCCTTTACCAGGTGTTTCATCCTCACTATCACTTATTGTTATAACAGATACAGCTGGTGATGGTGTATCATGAATTGTTATTGTTTGTTGTCTAACATTTGATATTTGTTGATTTTCAGCATTATGATTATTAGCATGTTTACCACCACTATGATGATTTGATTGATTTGATTGTTGTTGCTGCTGCTGTTGCTGGTGTTGTTGATGCTGTTGTTGTTGTTGTTGTTGTTGTTGCTGTTGTTGTTGTTGTTGTTGTTGACTTTCTTTAACTCGTTTTTTAACTGGACTTAATTGTTGAGTTTCTTTTTTATGTTCATGTCTGTGTTGTGTTTGTTGTGGTACAGTTAAATGATGCTGATGATGTTTTGTAACACTACGTTTACCCCAATTTTGTGATGGATGTTCAACCAATGCACTTGTATTATAAACTTCAGTTACTGGAAATACAGGACGTTGTATTATTGTTGAACTATCAACAATTAATGGTCTACCCCAATCACCAGCATCACTTAATAATGGCTGTTGCATTGATGCATGTTGTGGTGGTAATTGTTGCCATGATGGTACAATTGTTGCCATTTGTCGACTACCACCAGGCCAAGATGTTTGTACAGCATTTGTAAGTAACATTTGTCTTCCACTTTCAACCATTGAAACTGGTACAGTTGCATATTGTTGTTGTGCTGCAGCTGCCGCTGCTGCTGCTGCAACAGCTTGTTGTGATAATATTGATGATTGTATTTGTAATGGTGCTTGTTGTGATTGTGATGATTGTGCAACAACAACGTGTTTTGCTGGACTTGGCATTGTTTGATAACCAGGTGGTGGACATAATATACCAGGTATACCAAGTTGATGTGAAAAATCATGTACGCCATTTCTTCCACTATTTGAGCCATTTGATGAGCTACTATATTGTGTTGCTCTTCTACTACTATTACTATATATTTGATATAAATTATCATAACCATTTTGTGCTGTACGATGTTCACGTACAAGACGTTGTACTTGATTTGTCAATTGATTATTAAATGTCAATGTAACAGCACTACCATTTGTTGTTGGTACAAAATTAGCAACAAGTGATGCTGGTGGTGGTGGCTGTGGTGCTGGTGGTGGTTGATGATGTGATGGACTTGATGTAAAATCACCAGCACGTCTTGTAACTTCCATCATTTGTACTGATGCTTTGACATTATTACAGTGTGCATAATCAAGTAAATGTGCTAAATTAACAAATGCATGATTCAATGCTTCACCAGGTGTTATACGACGTTCCTAAATTTAAAACAATAAATAAAAATGTTAAATAAATAAATTAAATTAAAATTATATACCAATAAATTATAAAAATTGAAATAAATATTACTACCTGATCCATAGTAAGCATTCTTTTTAATAAATCAATAAATTCTCGTCTATCAGCTTTTTCAGCAAGTAATTGACCACCTTCAAGATCAGTTGGTACATTAACTTGACCAATATCATCCAAACAATTAAATATATATTTTCTAGCTTCTTTTGATTTAATACCAGTCTCAGCTTCATGTTCTTCAGGTGTTTTTAAACGCCAAAATGGATATGTACTATCCACATCACGATAAAAAAATTTAGTTGTTTTACTAGCATGATTTAACATGTGTTCTGTTGGTAGACCTTGTGTTTGGCTTATATAACGAATTTGATCATACTCAGAACTTCCAGGATACAATGGCCAACCAAGAAATAATTCAGCCACAACACAACCAAGTGACCACATATCAATTGCTTCACAAAATGGCAAACCCAGTATTATTTCTGGTGCACGATAATATCGTGATTGTAAATATGTATTACATACAGCTTTTGATACATGTGATGCTGAACCAAAATCAATAACTTTAACACGATAAGGCTGACGTACTGGATCAACTAACATTATGTTTTCTGGTTTTAAATCAGCATGAATCAAACCTAATTGCTGTTATTTAAATAATCAAACAAATTAATTTATTTTTATAATGAAATTTATATGGTTAATAATTTTTATGAGCAAAAATTTACCTTTAATTTTAGCAAAGCTGTAAGTACTTGTTGAAGAATTGGTCTAATATATTTTAATGGAAGAGGTGAAAATTTATTTTGCTTAAGAAAGTCATATAAATTTTGTTCTAACATTTCAAAAACCAAACATGTATGAGATTTATGCTGAAAGCACTCATAGGCACGTACAAAATTGAACTCATCCGCGTTTTCCTGGCTGAGTCGCGACAGGATGGAGACCTTATTAACAAAATAAACATTTTTTTTTTTTTATAAAAGTAAATATTCTTCAACTTTAATCAATATTTTTTGTTTATTATTTTTAAAACTAAAAGTATTGCGTGATATATTTTTTAAAATAATATTTTCCTCATACAAAGCAATAAAAAAAAAAAAACTACAATAAAAGTTCAAAGTTTGTAATATTTTTTTTCTTTTTTAATAAGCAATGTCTTATAAAAAAAAAAAATAATAATAATCTAGCAATTCAGGATGCACAAACAATGGTAGAGAAAATATTTTCAATGCTGACGACATAAATTTTCATTTTAAGCTATCTCAATTGCAGCAAAAAAAAAAAAGAAAAAATAATAATAAAACAAACAAACATTGAACAATACTCGTATTGCAAATAGCACATGAATATTTAATATAAACTTTGCAATGTTATATTGTTTTTTTTTTTTTTAAATTATATGTCAACGCAAATTTGATAAAAAGTCAAGTATTAGCTGTAATATTTTTTTATAAATTAAATACAATAAAAATTTACCTCAATTTGTCCTTGACGTGCATATGATGGATGATTTTTAAGAATTTTAATAGCAACAATTTCATTTGTTCCTTTTTTCCAGCATTTAACAACTTGTCCAAATGTACCTCTACCAAGAAATTCAAGAACTTCATATTGATTTGTCATTGAATATAAAACTTCATGCTGGACCAATTGATAGTCACCATCACCTTGTGGATTGCTACCACCTCCATTATTATTAGCAACTTGTTTACTGTGTGACGTCATATTGGATTGTTTATTTGACTGATGCGTTTGTTGATTATGTTGTGATGATGATGATGAAGGCTGTTGTGACGATGATGATTGTGTTTGTTGTTGATTTTGATGTGTTTGATGATGCTGCTGCTGCTGTGGTTGTTGTAATTGAGTTTGTTGATGTTGTGAATGTACTTGAGTAACTCCAGTATTTCCCACTACGTTTGTTGAATTACCAGATTGTACTGCTAAGGCTTCATTCCCTTCTCTTGACCAAGTTTTTCTCTATTAAATAGTTTTTATTTAATAGTTATTATTTATATTTTTTTTTAAATAATAATTTTGCCTACAAACCTTTTGCCCACAACGATGATAAGTATCTAATAATTTAATTGTTGATGCTCGCATCAAAGTATTTGATGAATTTGGACTTTTTTGCAGCGCATTATTATTTGACAACGTATTATTAAATGTTGCGTTGTTACCGCTCACCGAATAACGTTGTAATCCAGTATTGTCCAATTGATAATCAACACTTGATTGAACTAATGAATGTTGTATTACTGGTTGATTTGTATTATAATCTAGTTTTCTTTTTTTACTATGATGGTGAGCGGTTATATTATTATTACTATTATTGCTGTTATTATTAATGCTGCTGCTGTTGACGCTGCTCGTCTGTTGATTTTGGATAAACATGTCACACATTCCCTGCAATAAAAAATATCATTTATAAAGTTGTTAAATAAATAATTTAATAATATAACTTTAATTTAATATTAAATCAATTAATTTATTGTATTTTTACTTGTGATGGAGCTCATTGGAAAGGGCGTAATTAACATAAAGCTACCAATGGATATCAAAATTTAAGAAGGATTTATGAATCACCACCAACAACAACAACGGTATTTATAAAATTAGAATGTAATGTGTTCGTTAACAAGTAACATGAAATGAAAAAAAAAAAAAAATTACTCTTATGATGACACATATCCTTCTATCCGGTTGATATTGACTTGATATTAGTCTTATGAAAAAACAAATTTAATATTTTAATAAATAATAAATTGACCTTGTTATTTTGTGTTTTTCGATTTTTTTTTTAATTATGTTATCTACCATTAAAATATATATTGAAATATATTTGTGAGAAGGTTATAAGGAAGCAGGTCGCAGCTGCTCTCACTTGCTGAGACTGTCAAGGATTTTATATCCAATTTTATCAACATTGATCAACATAAGACACACAATTATTACAGTCATGTGTAACTGTCTGTCAGAATGCACACAAACTTGATTTTATTTTTTTCTTTAAATATAAATTTTTGGTAGAAAGTTTGTTATACTAACTGATTGAACAGATGTACAAAGATTTTAATTAAAAAAAAAAACAAATTTATTTTAATTGATTAATCATTTTGTTTTTATTTTCAATGAACAACAGAATGTCATCAGCAAAAGTTTTTTTTAATTAATTTAACTTAAATATGTATTTTTAAAACAACTTATAGTGGCTAATATAAAATTATTTTTATGCTGGTTCAACACTTTTTTTTAATTTTTTATAAATGCGGGTTAAATATTATTCGATGGAAAGTTTAATAATGATATGTAAAAATAGATACCAAGGACTAAAAAGAATATGAAAAAAACAGAGTGAAAATTTATAAAAAAAAATACTAAAAAATAGTTTTTTTATTTGTTTAAATAAAAATGAAGGTTAAAAAATTATTCAATTTGTTATCTAAGAAATATATAAAAAACAATAGATAATTATTTAGAATAAAAGATATAAATTAAAGGAAAAAAATTTAATTTTAAGTTTAATTTTATACTGCGGATAATTTACTAATTAATAAACATAAAAAATGAATATTGAACGTACTGAATCCACAGTAAAACATCAATATGGCTTTCACAAAAAAAAATACCAATGAATTTAAATAATAAAAATCCGATTACAACTTTATCAAGGAAATTAGAATTAACAATATATATATTCGTCGCATGCGCGACCGGATTTCATTTATACTTTTTTATAATAATTTTTTTCTATTAATACAATTTTTCTAGAGACTTTAATTTAAAATTTTCATATGAATTTTTTCAAATATTTTATATATTAATTTCCTTGTTAAACAAAATAGTTCTGAATAATTAATTCAATTTTTTAATGATTTTACTTTGAATATTTATTAGTGGTAATTTTTTATGCTTCAAAAACATACTAAAATATATTAATAATTATTATTTTTTAACATTTATTATTCAACAAATACATAAATGTTATTCATAAAAATAATGTACAGATTAATGTTTAATTTAAAAAATTATTTGAACGAAGAAAAATTGTTATTTAATATTGAATTTATAAAATTAATAATTATTTTAATAAATTTTTGTTTATTCAGCGGCTTGACGAATAAATAAAATCATGAAAAATTTAATTATGTATTGTTTTTTTTGTTTTAAATAAATTGATAAGACATGTGAATGTTGAATTGTTTTTTCTTTTTTACTTCAAGAACATAAAAAAAAAGCCACATTGACGTCAACAAGTTTCTATGAATGATACGTTAAATATAATAACCGACTTCTGGAAAATCCCCAATAATCATTATAGAAAGATAAAAAAATGACACCAACTATCTAATACTGTAAAAATAAGTATATGAATACAAAACCGACGCATATTATTTTACCAAAAGCCAAAAAGGCGAGCTAAAAAAAACCCATTATCATAGACACGATGGAGTCTCAGCTTAAAATACAGATAACACTTAAATAAAGTTATACAAATAAAAATGCATAAATACCCAAAAACCTCATTTAAATCAACAAAAAAAAATTAAAAAAAAACTCAAATTAATAATAAAAATAATAATAAACATTTATTCATAAAATTATCGAAAAAAGTATCCGAAAAAAATAATAAAAAACTCTATTTTAAATGAAATAAATAAACCAAAAAATTACCTGGTTAAAAGAAAAAAACTACTGATTTATTTTTAAATAAAAAAAAAAAACTTATTAACAGTATATCTGTATAAAATAATCATCATGTAATTACAGGCATCAATAACGTCATTAAATCGTCACAAAAATTTATCGGTGGAAATTTTTTGGGCGTTGGATAAAATAATAAATAAAATATATAAAAAAAAAAAATGATTAATACCGTTAAACGTAATAAAGTGAAAAGAGATAAATACTTATTGGAAAAAAAATAAAATAAAAAAAAATAAGGTAAAGTGTAATTGAACTTTTACCTTTCACTCTTGTCCAATGTCTGTTGTTTTTTTTTTGTTTCTTCTTTTTTGTATTTTCCTTATTGTTAATACTTTTTTCTTTAAAAAAATTCAGTTCAACATTAATTCCATCAGACAGTCACGATAAATATTCTTCATATTTAATTATATAAAAAAATGTTTTCTTGTTTTTTATTTATTATTTTGTCTGTGTTGAGCATTTGAATGCTCACTTCTACATAGATGTATTATAAAAAATATGTAATTCAAAAATTGATCATAACGCGTCTAATTATTTTGTTAATATTTATCATGATAAATATTGATTTGTTTATTTAATTTTTGATTTAATTCATTCACAATGTCCGGGTGTAATTTATCCATTTGATGATGATGATGATGATGCTTTTTTATGTCTCTTTTTTTTTTTATTTCTTCAACAATTCCCAGCCATCTTGCGCCTCTCAAACTCTCTTTGACTGTCTCTCCTCTCTGACCACCAACGAGAGAGACAGTCTACGTCATAAAATATTTTATAATATTTTATTATTAATATAACAATTATATTAATAATATTATCAACACTCAACACTTTATTCAAAACAAGAAAAAAAAAAAAAAATGAATTATTTACTTTTGGACTTTTTCATGACACTTGTGACAATGACAACGTCAAACGACAATTATTTACCAATGACGTTTTAATATAATTATTCACAATACTGATAATTATTTAACGAATAAATAAAACAAAAAAAAACGACCAATTAACAAAGAAAAAAAATTAAAAGAAAAGAAAAAAAAAAAAAAAAAAAAGTTTAAATGAAAATTGGAGCAGAAACTTTGATATTTTTTGTCTCACTTGTGTTTACGCCACTTTTCACTCACTTCCCACTTTATTTTCTTCAAGTCCCCGATTAAATGTATATTATTAATTAACAACTTGGTATTATTGTTGTTGTTGTTGTTGTTGTTGTTGTTTGTAAGGAAAAGGGGAAAAGGATTAAAGGGTAAATGTGTGGTTTTACCCGGAGGTAATAAATGGTCAAGCAAACATTTCTTATTGTTAATTTTCTAAACACCACACACTTCCACCATCGAGGAATGACTGATCATCATCATCATCATCAATTTCATCAACCACATTGACATCGGTAATACTCGGTTTTATATTCGGTACACATCGTCTGTTTACGTTCACTTTTTCCATAATAATACTATTCAGGCACGTCACTAGTTTATTACTCCATTTTGTCTTTTGAATTTATTTATTTATATTATTTATTTTATTTATAATAATCTCATTTAGGTTTTTTTATTTTTATACACTTTTTTATTACATTATTTAGTTGTTTATGTTAATATTTAATGAATTTTTTATTTAGATTTTTATAAATAAATATTTAAATTAGGTCAAATTATATTTTGCTGTTTTTTTTTTATTTTTAAAATGTTTATTGTGGATTTTTTTTCTTTTGGTTTTATTGTTGTTGTTTAATTTGTTTATGAAAAATTTGTTAATTATTTAATTTATTTTTAACAGCTTATGTGATTGTACGTTACTGAGTTACTAAATAAATGCGTGCGCATAAATTTATTTTGTAATAATTTTTTTTTGATTACACACTTTTGGTTGCCAAAAAGAAAAAAATATAAATTATACTTTCTTGGCTTCAATCGAAATGTATGTCGTATATTTTTGCATGATAAACAAACAAAAAAGATTGACATCGATATTGGTTTTTTGCAAAATTATTGTAATAAAAGCAACGGAGTTTTTTTTTATATTGTTGAATCGATTGTAAATTAAAACATAAATTAATAAATTTAAAATTTACTTGAGAAGTTTTGGATAAATAAATAGTTACCACTATTAATTATTTCGATGAAAAAAAAAAAAAAAAACAACAATAATTTATCAGAAAGTATGGCTACTGACATCAGACAGTTAAAAAAAGCACTAAAAATTTAAAAACAATTTCGTTGTCAAAAAGTTGTGCCTCTAGTGTCACATTTGCAAAGCTCAATATCAACAATTACCCACCAATTTGGTCAACTTTTTCTGTTATCTTGGCTGTCACATTGACACATATACACACATATATGTACATAGTGCTATGTTGTGCTATGTATTATTAAATACATAAAATACATGGATTGACATTGATAAAAAACGCTTATGCTGTCAAATAATTCCCATTTTTACGTGTGATAAAAATACACCTATCAAAATTTATTAATTTTAGAACATTATAATTATTATTAAACATTTTTTTTTAAAACACAAATTTCCAATTTAAAAAACAAAAACAAAAAACAAAACAAAAAGTGACAGACAATTTTTTTTTTTACTCCAAAACTTTTAATTATTTTAATTAGAAATAAATGCTAATTACATTTTTTAATTTATTATTGAGATTTAACAAAAAAAAATTTAAAATAGATCAATTGCTAAATAAACAAATGCTTGACAAATCATTTTGTCATAAACAAAAAAGATAAAAAATATAAGTCATCATGTCACCAGGTGTTAATGATGGCTCCAGAAAAACTGGAACTTTACCTAAAAATAATTATCGAAATGATCCGAATAGAGTTCATGTATCAAATCAACAATTATCCTGGTGGTCACTTAATCATGAAAGATCATCACAGCATCCAAATAACTTGGTATTTATTTACATACTTAATTTAATTTAAAAGAAAATCATAAATTTCCATCATCAGTAGCAAATTGATAAATCATTTAAAAACATTAAGCTAGTATGAGTATTTTTAAATTGTTTATTCAATGATTGCCATCAATGATGAAGATGATGATGAAATAAATAAATAGTTATGATCAATTGAATATATAATAGTTAACTGTATGTTAGAAAAGACTGAGGAAGCAAACTTTTGTTCTAAAAATAATGTTTTAAAATTTTTAAGAGAATGGGGGAGATTAAGAATGTCTAATCCAAGAATACATATCCAGATACTTCTAAGTTACATTAGTTGGTGTATCTTTAAAAGACACATTTAGTTTGGCAACTGTTATAAATAAAATATATAAAATTCATTTTGAAATTTTATCTTCACAAATGACATGTAAGATTTGTACAATAGAAATGGCTTTAAAATGAGACTTTAGTGTGAAAATGTGTTATTTTATTTTTGTTTTTATAACAGATAAAAATACACAATACTTATTTTTGTTTAAACTTTTTTTAAATTAAATATTTTTTAGTTTGATTTGCAGCCAGTAAGTGATCGAGAAATTTTAAGAAGCACAAAGAATAGCAACACCACGAGACTAACATCATCAGTGCCATCAACCTCTTACCAAGATCTTGTTGATATTGGTATGAATATTATTTATATTTATTATAAAACAAAAAAACATAAATAATTTTAATGATTTATTTTAGCATCTTACAGTAATAACAATAGACAATATAATTTTACTGGAGAAGATTGTGTCCAGTGGAACGATATGGCTCAACCAATTGATTCACGTGCTCAATCATCACCACCTCCATCACTTCCACCACTAATTAAACCAACAAATATTGATAAAATGGTATGGATATATATAATTTGTTTAAATTTTTATATGTAAATAACATTATTTTATTTTTTTATTTAAAAAACAGCCAGATCGTCGACAAGTTGAAACACGATTGAATCAAATTCGTGATTACATCAGGGTTACCACGGCAATGATGGAATCATTGAGTCAATCATCTGATCCGGTCAGTTTTATTTTAATATTTTTGTTATTATTTATTTTTTAAACAAATTTGGCAATTGTAAAACATTTAAAACATTCATTCCCGATATTCGTGTGAGTGTTTACTAATATAGATTTTTTATGAAAATAAACTATTTGACGCACAAGCTTAATATGGTCACATTTAAAATGACGTTTATTAATATTTTTGGAAGTTTTATGTTATTATTATTTTTGGTATTTCAGAGAGCGCAAACACAACACGATAAATTAAGTAAAATGATTGAGGATTTAGGAGACAGTGAGAGTAAGCTAACAAAATTATTGGAAGATTATCGTGGAATAGAGGAGGTAATTTTAAAAATAAAAATATATTCTTAAAATAGTATTTATGTTGTGTGTTATTTTAATAATTTTATTGTATTTTAAATAGACTGGAGAAAGAGAAAATGGTGGTGAATCAGTTGAGTCTGTATTGCGTAAAAAAATGGAAGCATCACAAAGAAAATTAGCTCAACTTCAAGAGCATCAAGCAAATTTAGTTGGTATGCAATTACAAGTACGTGAACGTTTAAATGAAGCACGTCAAGCACAACAAGTATTATTACTTCAAGAAAATCAAACAGCATCACCATCACTTGTAACATCAAATGTATGGGAAAATAATTCAAATTCATCACAAAATCAATTAGCAAATGATGCTGAAGTACTTGAATCTGAAACAGCTATTTTGCGTAATAAATTAGGTCAATTGAAAAATAAAAAAAAACAAATGGATAATCTTGTTGCTGAATTACAAACAGACAGAGCAAGTTGTAGTTCAAATAATTCAAAAAATAATGAACATGATAAAGCTGCTGAATTAGAAATATTAAAATCACAATTATCACATTTAAAAGGTCTCATGGATGAAGCAACTAAAGTCAGAGAAACATTTAATACACCATATGATAATTTACCAGCAGAATCAAATGGTGTCAATCAATTATATGCTGATAATGGTAATGTCAATGAACAAGACAATGACGTTGCTGCATCATTAAATTCTCTTGATATTGATGATAAATTTAATAACACCAAAGATCGTTTAACTGTCGAACAAATACAGGCTGTGACTCGAGAGATGAAAGAACAGCAAGTTATTTTACAAGCTGCAAGAGCTGAACTTCAGCGTTTAAAAAATTCAGCACTTTCAAATAATTGTGCTCCAGTGGCATCCTCAGGACACTCTGGATCAATGTCACCATCGATTGGAGCCAATCAAATTGCTGATAGAAAAATTGGCAATAATAATAACAACAATATTAATCACCATAATAATCATCACAACAACAACAACAACAACAACAACAACAACAATATTAACAATGAAGTACAACAACAAACAAATAAAAAACGTCAACAATTAGAGCAGCTTGTTAGAAAGGATAACAGTCATACATCTAGTGTTAATCGTGATCCTGGTGTTACTGGATGGGATAGTAGACGAGCATCAAATTCTCGTCTTAGTCATATTAGCAGTCCAAATATGTGGCCAAACAATGATGCTCCTGGTTAGTAATATTATTATTTAAATGTCATTGTTATAATAATAATAATAATAAATATATTTTTTAGCTGAAAGTTCAAATGAACACAGTGTTGACAGTAACATGGCACCAGATAATTTTTTGGACATTGGAACTCAACCTACTGGTGTTGATAATGGTGTTAATTGGTGGAATCTTTCAAATCCTCCTGTAAATCAACTACCACAAGGTAAATAATTATCTAAATATTTAAATCTACAAAACCGGTAATATTTATGATATATTCATTATAAAAGTCATATGTCTATCAAATTTTAATTAGACAATAAAAAAATTATCAAAAAAACATCTATACAAGACTTGAATTATTAGGTACTGTAGCCCCTGCTGAATATTATCGTCAATTATTGATGAATTCACAAGCCCAACAATTGCAATTAATGAGCACAACAATGCAACAATGCTGTCAATTGATATGGTCACAACAAAGAGAATTACAAACAATGAGAACATCAATAACACAACTACAACAACAAGTTAGACAAACAAATAGTCAATCACGTATTGGTGTTATTAATGAAACATCTGAAGGATATTCAAATTTAAATCAATCAAGTCGTCATCATGATAATAATAATTTGGATACAACACTTCCACCAAGTTCATCACTTCCAAATCTTGTATCATTACCCAATCATCCATCATCAAATCATTCACATACATCTGTTATTGCCTCGGCAAATTCACAACATCAACAAAATCATCATCATCAACAATTGAATAATCAGGTACCACCCGGTAATCGTACCAACAACTATTGGGATAATTTTAGAAGGTAAAAATATCATTATTAATCCAAAAGAAAAAAAAAACAATAACAATATGTTAAATGATACGTTCAATATTTTACAATCAATTTATTCATTATCGGTTTGCAAATTTATTTTCGGTGTAATACAATTAATGTGTATTATTAAACAATAAAATATCCAACACAATTGTCTTTATAAATTTATCAACCGGTCAATAATGTTTATTTTATTTAAAATTCATTTTTTATCCTTTTTTTAAATTAAAAAAAAAAAACAAGGATCATTTGAAAAGAAAAAGGTTTGTTTTTTTTTTAGGTACGTAATGTATTTTGATCGTTTGAATATTAAAAAAAATAATTTTTACGTATTTGTCTTTGTTATATGACTAACAAATAAATTTAAAAATTAAGCTGGTTAAATTATTAATAAATCAGTTTTCATTTAATAATTTGAGCATGTTTTTTTTTTTTTTTTTTAATTATTAGAACAATTTTTTTTTTGTGTTAATGAATGATTTGATTGTTCTTTGTTTGACTTTTGTTTGTGCTGATTGGATTGTCTTGCAGTTATTCCCGACAAAATTTATTGTCTGGTAATTCTAAAAGTGAAACACAACCTGGTCAATCTGGCAATACATCAGGAACAAATGGATTATTTGTGTGAGTATAATTAATTTGAAAAAAAAAATACAAAATTAATAACTAATTTATAAATGATAATTTATTGACAGTCGTGATAAACGTAATCGTGAAAATGTAGCTGAAAATTTATCACTGGCATCAAGTTCAGATGTCCAGTACTCATTGAATTTTCAACTTCAATCAAACTTGCAAACTGAATTAACAACAGCAAGAAGTAACATAGACAACACAATTGACAATGGAACATCTCAACAAGTTGATAATTATTGGGAAGAGGCACATTCATTTAGACTAGCACCTGAAAATAATGAAGATCTTTATTGTCTACGTCATCTTAGTGATGAAATGAGAGATGTTTTACAGTCTCTTGTTGCATCAAATAGAAGAAGACCTGAATATCTTGTTATTATTTTAAAAGAAATAAAATCAATTTGTGATGATCAAAAACTTCGACCAAAATTATTACGTTCATTAAGAACTCTTCAGAATGCACAATCATCAAGAAATAAATCGGTAAATTATTTTCATTATATTAATTATAATATTAATTAATTAATTATTATTATTATTTTTATAGAATGAAACTATTGATCAAACAGCAAGTGACAGTTGTCAATCAAGTGATGATGATTCTGATGTTGGAGCACAAGCTGGATCATTAATTAATTCAAATCCAGATAATCAGTCGCTATTATCCGAACTTTTAATGCCGGGTTCCAGTATTCCCGGATCAGCTATTTCAGATTATGAATTTGAAGTAAATATCAATATTTAATTATCAAAGTATTGATGTTATATTTTGTTTATTATTAATTTGCCTTTTTTATTTTAGGGAGGAGCAATGCAAGTTGATAGTGTCATTGCAATCAATTCAAATACACCATCATTAGCATCAGCCTTCAATGAAGATCTTGCTGAAGCTGATCAACGTCCTGAAGTTACAAATAATCAACAGGTGCTTTAATTTTGTTTTATCATTTTATATTATTTAAATTAAAAAAAGAAAGAGTTCGTTATTTTTATTTAATTTCAAACGTGTAGATGTCATTGAATGATGGAACTAATGATGCTACTGATAATCAAGATAATCAAGCATCTACTGCACTTGATTCATCAATATCAATATCATCTTCATCATCATCATCATCATCGAATATTGAGCTGAATCCTGTATTATTTGGTGCACTAAATTCAAATAATAATCATCAAATTGTTGAAAATTCAACACTCGATAGAATTCCAACACGTTTAAATAATCATTAGAATTATTTTATCAAATCTTATAATTTTTACATTAAAAAAATTAACTATTTAACAAAATTATTAATAAAAAAATTTGGATTTAAAATAATAAATTTTTAAACAACATAAAATTGATAGAAAAGTAAATTTTTATTGATTCATTATACAACTTAAATCATCATGTTATAATTTATTTATATTATAAACAACAAATGCACTCTTAAAAAATTAGTTTTTTCTTTTTTTTTTTGTTTCTCTTTATCAATTTAATAATATATAAAAAAACATGATAATAATTAATGCAATATATGAATGAATGAAATGTTAATTTAAAATTCATTATTGTGTATTTGTTGTTGTGTATGATAATGATAAGTGGTACAACCATGTGTTTCCATTAACATTTCCTCATAATCAACATGATTATTTGAGGCACTATTTATCAATTCCTTACCAATATTATTTTTATATAATAATTTAATATTATTGCTATTTGATTTTTTACAATAACCATTAACTATGTAACGTATATTATCTAAATATAATGGTGACGAGACATTATGCATCTGTGATGATCCTCTTGTTGCAACACATATCTGTTTGTTACCACCGCCTCTGAAAAAATATTTTATTAATTATTTATTCAACTTATTCAAACATACTATATATTTAATTGAAATAAATAAATAAATTCTTTAAATTCAATAGAGTTGCATCAACTGGGTCTTTTTATTTTCTTTAATGTTTATTTTTGAATGCGGTCAGATGCAATGCATCTGTTTTTCTTTTTTTTAATTTATTTATATTTATTTTCATGATGTTATATTTAAAAATAATATTAAAAAATGAACCACCAGTTTAAAAAATTAAATTATCTTTTTAAATAAAAATAGCAATGATACCTATAATGAAAACTAAATAAAATTCAAGTGAAATTTCAAGCAATTTCATTTACCTTGTTTGAATTTTTTGAGTTGTCCATTTGTTTGTTCAAATATCATCATAAGATCATCAGTATTATTTCTTTTACGACTTTTGTATCTTTCAAAATCTGGTATTGTGTTATTAATCAAATGATTATTATCAAAACCATTGTCATTGTCATCAGTTTCCATTGCTGATGATTTATTTAAAAAATAATTATTACCATTACAATCATCAATGTTATTGTTGATATTATTATTATCATTTTGTACCGGTATTTTATTTAACATAAACATTGATGTATTGATATTATTATTATTGTTGTTGTTGTTGTGATAATTATTAGCATCAATGACTCGTTCACCATTATTCAAAAATTGTACATCTGGTACACATGATTCTTGTTGACAATCATTATTGTTATTATTTGTTAATACCGGTGCTACATAACCATAATAACTACTTGATGATATAAATGATGGTACAACTCTATCATTATTATTACAAATATTATTTATATTTTTAGTTGCCATTTTTAAATATTTATATTACAAAAATAAAGAAAATTAAATTAATCAGATTTATATTTGGCAGTGTTTGTTGTAATATTTTAAATATTTTTTCAAATTGAAAATAACAATTATTTGGTTTTTTTTTTTCTTTAAAAAAAGGAAATAATTGTTATTTATATTTTGTTGTCGATTGTTGTTTTGTATTATTTTTTTTTTTTGTTTACAAAAATGTTTGTGTAATGATGAATGGAAATTCGTTATTTTTTTTATTTATGTTTTTTCTATTAACTGTGATATAATATTGAACACACACTATAGTATAAACGTTTAATTTTAACAGTGAGAAATTAAATAAATTTTTTTATGGAGAAAAAAAAAATGTAGCTATGAAAGTGTTATGTTTGTTGTTTTAAATAAATATAAATAATGGGGTTTTGAATTTTTGACTGTAGTCAGTTTGTGATGTTTGGCAGTGTTGTTTATAAAATTATTTATTACAAATAATAATTAATATTAATTAACAATTAAACGCGATTTACAAGCAAAAAATAATAAATAAAAACACACGAACACAAGGTTTTCGAGCAACTGGCTTTTTTTTTTTTTTTTTTTTACTCTTTATGATGCCGATTAACGCATCAACGATCTCGGGGTTATTCGAGTACATTCGAATTTACCTCGAAGCAAGTCGATGTTATCCGAATGTTAGTTAGTTTGTTTTTTTTTTTTTTTAATTTGTTTATTAAATTTATTTTTAAATTACTTGCTTATGTTACTGTATAGAAAGAATGTTCAGAATGTTACTGTAAATCAATTGAGATATAAATTGTTGAGCAATTCATTGCTGACAAATAAAAATGAGAAAATAAATGTTGAAAATCAATTTATTTGTTTATCCTAAAAGTTTATAATACACTTTACACATCTTGGGTATTTTCATAACTTGATGAATCAAAATTTTGTTGATTATAAATTATTTTTTAGAGGATTTATAGGTCCTCATATCAGCAATATTTTGTTTAGTTATTTCATTTTTTCCATTCATAAATGGAACTAATAGCTGTGGTATTTTAATATTTCCTTCCTTGGTTTGATATGTTTCACAAATAGCCATCAACATTCTGGGTACAGCACATGCAGTACCATTTAAAGTATGAACAAATTTTAACTCACTATTATTTTGATATTTAATATTTAATCTTCTTGATTGATAATCAGTACAATTACTAGAACTTGATAATTCACCAAAGCCTTTTTTACCAGGATACCATCCTTCAATGTCAAATTTACGATTTGCTGGTGCACCAAGTTCATGTGATGCCATGTCAATGATTTTAAAACTTAATCCTAAATCTTTGAATAAATTTTCTTGTATTTCAACTAAACTATCCAGCATATCACATGAATTTTTTTCATCTGTACATATAAACATTTCAACTTTAGTAAATTGATGTACTCGATAAATACTTGGTTCATCAATATTATTTGATATTTCAGCTCTAAAACATCTACTAACAGCAGCAAGTTTAAGTGGTAATTCTTCATGTGGTATTATTGAATCAATAAGTTTTGATGCCAACGACATTTCAGCTGTTCCTGATAGACTTAAATCATCACCATAATTATCAGTCAATGAGTAAATGAAATTTCTTTCTCCACTTATATTTAATCCACATCTTTCAATGACTTTTGTTGGTAAAATATCAGGAACAGATATTAATTGAAAACCAAATTTCATTAATCTATTAATTGTATATTGAATTAGTGCCTCTTCGAGTTGAGCTAAATCACCAATTAATATATAACTTTTGTCACCGGCAACTGGTCCCAGCTCATCCATTCTAACTAATTTCAAGTTCTTTGATAATTCATCAAATGTTTTTGGCTCAAAAACAAAATCAGGTGGTGTATTACATGATTTAACAATTTTTCCTTCATCTGGATAATCAAATACTTTTGGATCAGTTGTATTTGGAATCTTAGAAATTTCTTTATGCAATTCTTTTATTGAATTTTCATCATTTAAATTTTTTGATAATTCCAATACTTTGTCAATATTACCAACACCTTTTCTCTTGGCAATATTATGATTAATAATATCACGATTTGCAGGATCACAAATAAATTCAGTATTAAATTTAGCTTCTGGTATTTTTAATTTAGTATTAATTATTTTTTTATTTATTTCTTTTATCTGAAACTTTATTATTAACACAAATTAATTGTTACATTATAAATTTATTATTTAATATTGAAATATTTACTTGTGTTTTGGAACAAAAATGACGTTGATTAGCCAATTGCCAAATTATTTTTTTCATTGTTCTTGTTGTTGTTAACTTTAAGTCATAAATATTGTTTTTCTTATTAATTTATAGTTTATACTTTATAGATTGAGAAAATAAATGCATCAGCTGATTGTTTCATATGAACAAAAAATTATTCTTATTATTATTATTTTAATGACGATGGAATCCGAATAGAGCCGACTGCCTAAAGAGAAAAATAATCAACTCGTGACTCGTAGTTGGTGTTAATTTATTCATTTATTTATTCAAGGCACCGCTTCTCTTTGTTGATTATTAATTTAAAAAATTAAAAAAAACAACATGGATTTTTGGGATGAATTTTTAAAGAACATTGATGATTTAAAACTTGGTTTTTTTGTTGCAATGGCATTAGGCTTTGGACTCTACAGGTTATCCAAGGTAGTAATTAAACCTGAAACGACAACAAATGATAATGATATGGTGAGTAATATTTTTATATATAAAATTAAACAAATTTTTGACATAAAAGTTTATAAATTTATAATGATAATTTGATGTATGTTGATATTGATAGATGATTAATGATACAAATGGTGAATACAAGATGGTATTGGTCATCAGAAATGATTTAAAAATGGGAAAAGGAAAAGTAGCTGCTCAATGTGCTCATGCTGCTGTGGCTGGTTATGCTGCTGCAATGAAAAAGCCAAAATATTTACAAGCTTGGGAAGAATCTGGACACAAAAAAATAACTCTTAAGGTTTATTTAAATTTCTTGATATGGGCTAATCAGTTTTTATGTTAAAAAAATATATATCTTATTAAAATTTTATTTTGATTCTTGTAGGTTGATAGTGTTGAAGAATTAGATAAAATTAAAAAAGAAGCTAAGAAAAAAGGTTTAATAGCTGTTACTATTCAAGATGCTGGGCGTACACAAATTGCTGCTGGATCAAAAACAGTTTGTTGTGTTGGTCCAGGTCCAGATGAACTTGTTGATGAAGTTACTGGACATTTAAAATTGTACTAAATAAATAAATCATCATCAACAACAACAACGTAAATAAAATTGAACAAAATAAAACGAACAAAAGTCAAAAGTTATTAAATAACAATTTTAATATTTTATTATTAAAATACTGAATCTTTTTAAGTTTATCTCAGTTTATTTTGTATTCTATTTTATATAAAAGCAATAAAAAATAATATAATTAAATTATCAAATTTATTATTAATATTCATATATAAATAGGTTGTTATTAATTAAAGTTTGGAATATTTTACATGCAGTTGTACTTGCACTTTTTAATTTTAATTATTAACTATTTATTTTGTCATAAATTATTTTAATTATTGGACGGATATTTTACATGTCATAAATTATTTAAAGTCAAGATTTTATCAATGCTATTACCCGACTACCACCATAATTATTTATTTTTTTTATTTGGAATAAACACTTGGATATTATTAATATTATAAATTGATAATTAAAATAAAAATTATACTGATGGTGGTGGTGCTTTTCTATGAATTTTTGAACTAGCTGCACTACATTGTGATTCAGCAATTGATCTACCATCAGCTTCATCTCTACGACACAATTCTGGTTCATTTTGTAGCCAATTTTGTGTTTGACTTGTTTCTGATCTTGATAATTGTCCTTGTTCACTTTCAGTTACATTACCAACTTCTTCAAGTAACTTGGACAATGATGGTGCTAAACCAAGACCAAGATTTCTTTCATGATAAACATCAGATATTGTTGGTGTTAATTCTCTTGTTAAACCACTCAATGTTGTCGCATTTCTCATGTGTGATATTCCATCATTATTATTATTTATATTATTATTTTGTGATGATTCTGGTTGAATTGTATCTTCATTATTTGTTGACATTCTTAATTTTCTTGGTGTACTTGTATTATTATTACCAATTTCAGTTCTAACTGATAACCTTTCAAGTACTGATGGAGGTAATGGTGGTAATGGTTGTCTTCTTAATATTGTATTGTGCCCATTTTCCCAATCAGTAACTGAACTACTTGAACTTGAACCAGGACGAGCTATTTGATCTTGATATAAATTACGTATTCTTGTTTGATGATTGAGGGTCAATGCAACTGGTGGACTTGGTGTAAATGCAACATCAGATTCACCTAAAATTTAATTTTTAAATTATATTTTTATATTTTTATAGAGAAAATAAATCAATATTTACCTCCTCCTTCATTTGAATAAGTTTGTCGTGACATTGGAATACTTGGTTGCTCAGTTGTTTTTCCATCTGGTTCACCTCGATGACGTACATAATTTGCAAATGCACCACTAAGTCTTGAATTATCTGATAATGATTTTTTATCTGATTGATTAACTGAAACAAGACTCTCCATTGAACTCCCAGAATCAAGGCTAAGACTCTTTGGTGCTTCTTGCGTATCTAAATAAAAAAAAATATTTAATTTAATTTCCATTTCAAAGTTCGTGTAAATTAGTACATTTAATTAATTTATTACCAAATAATGCAAGTAATGCTTGCAATGCAAATTGTATAGATCGTCTTGATGCTTGTTTGCCAGTTCTAAGAGTAACTTCAGATTGTCCAACATCCATTAAATCAAATCCTAAACTTGCAAATAATTCATGTGAACCAGATGCACGCCAGATAGTAACTGGTAATGTTATTTCTTGTCCTTCTGTTGCACTACTTGCTTTTCTCATAGCTGCAATCACATCTTCACCAGCTTCTGGTGCCTAAAAATCACAACATAATATTAAATTTAAAATATGATGATGATGATGATGATGATGTTAATAAAGCTACCTGCAAAAGTCGAACAAGTGCATGTAATGAAGGTTGACCAAGTCCTAATAGAGCTTGTAAACTAGCACTACAACGTGTCAGTCTTTCTTCTGGATCACTTTGTGGAAAAAATACTGATGATGGAATATTATTACCACCTGGTTCAAATCTAAAACCAACAGACATAAGTAATTCTTTCCAGCCAGTAGCTCCACCAACTTTATTTTCAATACTATGCTGTAATGTATACATGGCATTTTTTTGTCCACGATGAATACGTTGTAATGATTTTTCAACTAAATGTAAAGTAACACGTAATGCATCACGACTTTGTTCTGGTCCACCACGTAATAATTCAGCTAGGGCTTGTCCCATTAATGCAACTTTATTTGATAATCTTGCATCACTACCAAAAAGTAACCAACCAGCCCAATTAGCTGGATGAGCAAAGTGTCTTGTATGTTGTACTGTTTGCATAGCCTCAGCAAGTGCTCTTGATGCACAAGCACCCTGTAACATTGCACTATAAAATGCTCTTAATAAAATTGAACCAGCAGTTGATGGTACTGGCCACATTGAAACAAGTACACTTTGTGCTCCAGCATCTAATAAACCTTTAACAATATTTTGTAATCCATTTGGTGTTATTTTTGTTGTATTATCATTATTATCAGTCCAACAATGACCACCAGATAAAACAATTAATCTTGCTGATAATCTTATTCTTATAATATCTGAGCATGTTATTAAATATTCTGGTCTATCATTTGTTTCTTCATTTTGATCTGGTGTTAATGCAAAACTTGATGAGTTCCATATTATTGGTGTTGTTAAATGTATACATTCAGCATCAGGCATTGAACCTAATACAGCTGATCTTGTTGCTTCAATACCAGTTAATGGACGTGATTCTAATATTTCAGCAACAATACCAGCTTCAGATTCAGCTGATACTGATGTCTCTGGCCAGCCATTATTTTCTCTAAATTCTTCTGGTAAATTTGGATTACCAGCAACAAGTGCTGCAACTGTTGCACCACCTTCTGGCATTGGTATTTTTGAACGTTTTTTTAATGTTGACAATGATGGTACGACAATTATTGAAAATCTTTCACAAAGATAATCTTCACCAAAACCAGCTTGTAGTGCTGCTAATGGAGCTAAGTATAATGATTTTTCAACGACAAAAATTAATTCTTTTCTTGCTGGTGGTAAAAGATCTTCAAACGGTGCTATTAAAAGATCATATAAATTTTGTACTGAATTTGGCGATTGCCAAATTGGTCCTTTTGTACCACGACCCCATCTAACACTACCGGCTCTTGAACTTGTTGAACCAACACTAAATAAACTACTTAAACTATATGAGCTTGCATTTAAATGATGTCCACGTGTAGGTATTTTTGTTGTTTCATCAATTTGTTCAATTTGATTTGTTTCACCAAGTAAAGCTTCACGTGCTTGAATAACTTGATCCTCAAGTGATAATCTATTGTCCAATGTTGTTGAATGAAATCTTAATAATCCACGAGTTGGCGCAATACACCATGCATGTAATTCATCACCAACTTCACTGTAATACAATACAATACCTTTTTGACGATCAATTATATCTGAATAATGTGTTGTACTATCATGATTTTTTATTTTTGATCTTGATCTTTCAGCCCAATTTAATGAATCTTCTGGTCTATTTAAATTAACAAGTATTTTTTGTAAATTTTCATATGTATCAGATAATAAATTTATTTTTTTTCCTGGTGAACATGGTATATTTTTTGCTCCAATAAAATCAAATGTTTCAAGTAAATTTGCTGCTTTTTCAAGTTGTTCAATAGCAATATTATGCTCACCAGCTTGCCAATGTACAAGACCAAGTCTATGACGTAATCTTGCAATTTCATCTTTTCTCATCATTCCAAGACCCTCTGATAATGATAAACCAGATTGTAAATAACTCAATGATCTTGATAAATCACCACAAAAATGATGTAATCTACCGAGACTTGAAAATGCCGCTGCACGTGCTGGTTGATCACCAGCCGCAGCAGCAAGACTCAATGATTGTTCTTGTAATCTAATAGCCTCTTCATATTGGCCAAGTGCTTCTTGTGTTAAGCCTAAATTAGCACATGCACGTGCTTGTAAACCAGGAGCATCTAGCTCATCAGCAATACTAAGCTCAAGTTTATGATGCATCAATGCACTTGATGGATCATCCATTAATAAATATACAGCACCAAGACCACTTGTTGCTTCAGCTTGTGCTGTACGATCATTAATATCTTGTGCCAATGTCATTTGATGTGTTAAACAACTAATAGCTTGTTCATAATTACCTAATGCAGCATGAATTCTTCCTAAATCACCATATGCAGCACCTTTTGATTCAATATTATCAACTTCATGTGCAGCAACTAATCTTTTTTCAAAACAAACAAGCGCCTCTTGATAATTACCAGATGCTTCACGTGCTCTACCAAGACCACGATATGATTTTTCTTGATCTTTAATACTACGTAAGCGTATTGCCAATGATAATTGTTTTTCATGACATTTAATTGCTTCATCTGGATCACCAAGTGCCTCATAACAATCACCTAAATTACCTAATGCTCTTACTTTATCAATAAGTGCTGTATTATTTGTTAATGGTTCAAGTGTTGCTAATTGTTGTTCAAAATAACCAATTGAATCTTCATAGTGTGCCATATTTAATCGAGCAATACCTAAATTACCTAATGCTTGTGCTTCAACAGATGAATCACCACCAAGTTCTTTAGCACGATCAAGTTGTTCTTGATAACATTTAACAGCATGTGTATATTGTCCAAGATCCATATGTACAGCTCCTAAATTACCATGTGCACGACATTCACCACGTAAATCACTTGATTCTTGACGTAATGTTAATTCTTGTGTATGAAAACCTAATGCCTTATCTAAATTTTTAATTGTTCTATGTGCAATACCAAGTGCACCATATGCTGTTGCTTCAAGACTACGATCAGATGTTTGTCTTGCTAAATTTAATTGTCGTTGATGCATTTTAATAGCTTCATCTGTTTCATTTAATTTTAATAAACAATCACCAATATTACCAAGGGCACGAAATTTACCAGGTATATGTTTCATCATATGTGCAATTGCTAAATAATATTTTTGACATTCTAATGCTGTATCTAAATTATTAAGTGCCAAATGTGCTAAACCAAGATTACAATATGCTCTACCCATACCAGATTTGTCCTGCAAATCTTTAGCAAGCGCTAAATCTTGATCATAATATCTAATTGCCTCACGATGATTACCCAAACAATAATGTGCATAGCCCAAAAAATGGCATGCTTTAGCTTCACCCTCAACATCATGTAACTCCTGTGATAACATTAAATAATTTTCATAATATGGTACAGCTTCATCAAATCTACCACGTGATGATAAACAATTTGCTAAATTTAATAATGCACAAGCTTCACCAGCAGCATCTTTTAATTCTCTAGCAATAGCTAAATGTGCACGATAATGTCTCATTGCTGTTTCATGACCTTGTACAGCTTGATATGCAACAGCCAAATTACCATGTGTTGATGCTTCTGAACTTCTATCATTGACTTCTTTACTTATTGTTAATTCTTGTTTATGATATTTAATTGCTTGTTCATATAAACCCATTGCATTATAGGCATTACCAATATTACCATATGCTTTACCCATACCAGCACGATCACCAAGTGTTTTACCAATTTTTAAATGTGCTTGATGTAATTTTAATGCAGCATCATGTTCACCTAATAATTGATAAACAATACCAAGATTACTACATGCACGTCCTTCAGCAATTTTATCTTTTGTTGTTAATGCAACATCAAGTTGTCGTTGATGCCATAATTTTGCTTGTAAAAGATCACCTGCACATCTTGCAGCATGTCCTAAACCAGCATATGCACGTGTTTCAATTGTACGATCACCAAGTTCTTGGGCTATTTTTAATACATTTTCATGATATGTCATTGATTGTGAAAAATTTCTACGATAATAATGTGATGAACCAAGATTACTAAATGCACGTGCTTCCTCAACACGATCACCAAGTTTACGGGCTATTTTTAAATGTTGTGTATGACAATCAACAGCACTATCAAATTCACCCATTGCCAAATAAACAGCACCAACATTACCAATTTCACGTGCTTCTTGTAAACGATCACCCATCTGTTTAACTAATTGTACACATTGTTTATGTGATGCAAGTGCATTTGGTAAATCACCAATTGCTGTATAAACATGACCAAGACTTGTTAATGATGATGCTGCTGCTTGTGCATCTCTACACTTCATTGCCAATACAAGTTGATATCTGTGTGATGTTAATGCTTCTTTATATGTGCCTTTACTAAAATAGGCTGAGCCTAAATTACCATGAGCACGACATTCACCTTGAATATCACCAAGTGAATGTGCAACATCTAAATCTTGTTGCATATAATTTATAGCTTTATCAAGTAAATTTAATGCCCAATATGCACTTGATAATGCTGAAAATACTGAACCACGAAGTTTAAGACTACATGTACCAATAACAAGAGCTGATTCTAATACACCAGCAGCTGCTTTATATTGTCCTCCACCTAATAATTCTTGTCCAACAACAGATATTACAACAAATGGTGATTCATCAAGTTTCATTGCACGTAATTGTTGAAATGTTGGCTCAAGTGTTGATTTTAATGGTGATTTTAATGATGCCTCAACTAAACCAGATAAAAGTTGACTATTTGTTGGTTCACGTGCTAAACCAGTTGCAAATGCAACAAGTGCTTCACCATGACGACCCAAACATTGTAGTGCTACACCTTGGCGATAATATGCCTGTTGAATTATCAAGTAGTATTAAAATTCAAGTAGAAGTAATAGTAAATAGTAGATGCATTTATTTATTTATTTATTTTTATTTACTTTTGGCCATTGTGGAACAAGCTCAGTTGCACGAACTGCATCTTGAAGTGCCAATGCAAATAAACCCATTTTAAGACGTGTTGCTGATCTATTTGAGTATAGCACATGACTAAGTGGATCCAGTGATAATGCATCAGTATAAAGTTTTGCTGCCAAATTGTAATCACCATTTTGACAAGCTGCATTACTTTTACGTACTGTTTCTAGAAATAATAATCGAGAACCAGCTGCCAAGGCCGACGTACCTTCGGGTTCCACCTGTACATTTATTTAATTATTATTTACACAATAATATTTAATTTCGATTAAAAAAACAAAATTTATTTATATAAATTTATTACCTCAGAGATATCCCTATGAGACATTGTTTAAAACGAGCCGGTTGCATTGTCTTGCACTAGCATTCTCCAGGTAACAAGTGTGTAATCACATTAATTACTTGTTAATATTTATCAACATATTATCATCATTATAAACACCAAAATTAATGTTAAATAAATTAAATAGTATTTTTTTTTAAAATAACAAATAGTAGATATTATTTTTTCAGTTAAAATGAAAATAATAAAATTAAAATCAAATAAATAATTAATTGAATTAAAGATATTAAATTTAATATAAAAAAATAATATTGTGAGCTTGATGTTTTCGTTGGTATAAAATAAATACCTATGATTAATATGAAAAAAAATAAAAATAAAAAAAATAATAAAAAGAAGGAGCAAAGGCGTCTTGAGAAGAGAAGGGGGCACCCACTGTCAGCATTCCTTAGACACAGCCATCTTGGAATGTGACCCCAGGTACCTCTCCTTCCCTCTTAGGGCCCATTGGGGCCCACAAAGTGGTGGCCTTACTGACCCGACTTCATATCTCTTTGCAAAAATGAGCGCAAACATATTTTTATCTCACAAAATATATAAATTATTTAAAAAAAAAAACTTAATTTTTATTTTTAAAAGTTATTTTTATTATTATAAAAAATATACATTAAATAATAAGACTCATTGTTATTTTTAATTAGAAAAAATTATATATTTTTTTTTTTTTTGTTTTACAACATTATTTGATTGCTAAAAAAATTACTATAAATATATTCTTTTCGTTTTAACTATTTTTATTTATTTATTTTTTAGGAATGAACTGGAATGAATTGTAAATATATCAATTAACTGTTTCAAGTTAATGTTTTTCATTCATTTTTATCATTAATTCATTGTATAAATAATTGAATTTTTTTTTTTTATGTTAATTGATTAATAATTTATCACAAACAATTGATCAAAGTTGAAGAAAAAAAAAAATGAATTAAAAACAAATTGATTGGCATGTTTAACTGAACAGTTACTTACCCTAAATTGTCGACAATGTTTTTCTAATTAATTTGTATATGTACATCAAAGTATCTCTGAATAATTGAACAAAAAAGAAAAATAAAGCAAAAAAAAAGTACAATCAATTGCTTGATATGGCATTTAAAGATTAACTGATAATAAAAAATAATAATTATGGCCAGACTTTCTTAAAAAGATCCATAAATGAATCATAAATCATAAATGTTATTGCAACATCAAGACAAACTCTTCCTAATCTTGGTACAGTTCCTTTGTAAAATGCTCTTGGTCCCTCATTTTTCCATACTTGAACAGCACAATCAAGGCTACTCTTGTATTTTGATGCCTCAAGACCCTGAAAATTAATTCAAAACAAATTTTATTTATCAATTTATCAATCTACAGTTTTAAATATAGATTTGTTTTTTTATTTTTTTAATTACCTGCATCCTTGTTTTTACAACGTCAATTGGTGTATTGCCAAATACAGATGCTGCACCAGCACAAGCACCAAATAATCCAATCATTGGTTTTGGTACTACTTTATTATTATCATCACCACGATAATAATCTTTCATTGTTTCCATAACGAAAAATCTTATTGCTTGATTAGAACCCTGTTTCATTATTGTTGGCATTAATCCTTGATAAAGTCCCTTGAATCCTATTAATAATGACAATTTTTATAAACAAAAATATCATAAGCATCATCGTCATCATCATCTATTTTCAGCGAATTTTGTTTGTGGATTTGTTTTTATATTTTTAAAATCAATTTACACACTCGTTAACATTATTATTACTATTATCATCATTTTTTTTTAAATATTATATAACAGAGAACTTTGAACTGATGTTTTTTATTTTCAAACATCATTATGTCAATAATATTCAAGGTATAATTTATTCAACATTAATAATTAATTCCATCAGACTATTTAAATTTATTTATACTTAATTTTTATGATTATTCTTTTTAAAAGTGTGTCGGTTGATAAAACTTATCATGATGGCAAATCATGCTGATTATCTAGTTGCAGAGTCCATCGAGTGATTGTTACATAATAATTATTTAAAAAAATAATTAAACATTCGATCAATGAACTCTTTTTGTTTAATAAAAAGAAAATAATAGTAATGAGAATTTTTGAAGAATAACATACCTTGTTCTTTGACAATGAGACTGACTCCATGGAAAAATCCTTGAAATCTTGGATTACCAGATCTTTGATCATTGATAAATTTAACTTTAACTGTTTCCATTGGTGTTACAGCTAGTATTGCCTCAGATACACCAGCACAAAGACCAGCTAAAAGTTTTCTTTGTGCATTTAATTTTCCTTCATCATCAACAAGTTGTCTTTTAACTGTTTCAAATGATCCAAATCTAACTGCTGATTTTGGTATTGAGCCATAAACCAATACTGATAAACCACGATACAATCCAAGAAATCCATTTGTTTTTACTGTTTTTTTAACACAATCAAATATTCCATTGTATTGTTTACCAGCACCAGTTTTACCATCTAATTGTAATTGAGTTTTAACATATTCCGTTGGATATGTTATGCATATTTCAATACCACCAGTTATTCCACCTAAAAAAATTATCAATTATTATTATTTATGTTTTGATAGATATCACCTTGGGGGTCAAGTTGAGGTTGGACTTATTTTTTTTATTTTTAAATATCAATGACTTATTGATTTTATATTTTTAAAATAGCCATTTATTATTTTGGCAAATGTTCAAAAATTATTATAAAAACAACTTTTAGTATATCATAACAAAAAATAATAACAATAAATTTATAAATATAAAATACAAGTCATGGAGTCATCATAAAATTTCAGGTGTTGTTATTGTTTTTTTATTAATTTAAAAATATATTTAATGATTATTAAAATATTTAAGATAATTTGGGACAATTATTACCAGCAATAATTCCTTTTAGGCCAATATTTCCAGAAGATTGAACGACAGCAGATTTATCTTGGAGCTGGATTTTTGATGGATAAGGATTTCCAACAACACCATTACCGTGTGATGTAAAAACTTGACTCTTTTGCCACAGTGTATCTGTTGACATGGTCTCGGATTTTTCTGAATTTTTATTATTCTCCATTCTTTAAGACAATCACGAGCTTAAAGATCTATTTGTTGTTGTTGTTGTTGTTGTTTTACTCTATTTATTATTACTGTCAACCACTTAGGACACTTTTTTTTTTTTTTTTTTTATCAAAAGCAACACGCGGCTTCCAGCCAGCCAATCAGCCAACACTTGTCATCAAGTCATTTGCTTGTCATCTATATACACATCCCCACTATTTATTTTTTTAAAAAAATTGCGTGCGCAAGTTGAATTTACATTTAAAAAAAAATATAATTATTAATGATTAATCAACTAATTATGTCTAATTGTTATCTATAATTTATAAACTGGATTGAAATCACAAAAAGTAAAACAATTGTTTGATAAAAGTTGTTTTGTTTTTATTTTAATTTAACATAATTTTATTGTAAGAAACATTGAAGAGAAAAAAAAAAATAGAATAAAAAGTGTCATCTTATCATTATATAAATATATTTTATAACTTAGTAGTCGGAATTAATGATTTTTTTCTTATTTTTACTGAAAAAAATAGAAAAAAAAAATTAAACAAAATTAATCATCATGTGAATTAAGTATATAATTTTGTTTTTTGTATTATTTATTTATTTTTTTTTTCGTTTTTGAATATATATATTAAACAAGAGATTAATTTTATTGAAAAATTTACCAGCCTGGTGTTGTGTTGGCAAGTCGTCGCATACGTCTGTTAAAAAAATTAATTGAAAATTTAAATTTAAAATAAACAATAAATAATGTATATAAAAAAAAAACAAATAAAGTACCTTGTATTTCGATCTTGATCACGAATTTTCTTCTCCATTTCAGCATCAGTAAGTGTTTCTAAAAATGGTGCCCATTGATCAGCTTCAGATGGTGGTCTAAATGGTACCTCAACAGTTGGCAATGGTGCCTCTGAAAATGCATAAGTTCTTTGATGCCAGGACAATTGTCCTCTAACACTATAAATAATAATTCAAATAATTAATTAATAAATTTAAATATTACAAGTTAAATTTAATATATTTAAAATAAATATAATACCTGTAAGCAATTGCTGTTACAAATTCACCACCAAGACCAAGCTCAGCACATAATTTCATAGCAAATTTTTCTGGATTGTTTTCTTTTTCTGACATGTCCCATTCAACCTGATCAACCAATGATGTATTACCAACATGAATATTTAATTTAATAATAACTCGTTGATCACATTGATCTTCAATTAAAGTTTCTTGTGGAAATGCTTCAATTTGTTGACGAATTGCTTGTGCTATTGCCGGAACAAATGTCAATGGATTCAAGTCTAAATCATCACACAATACCTCAGCAAATTGTTCTGGTGTTATTAAACTTTCTAAATAAGTAATAATAATAATAATAAATTAATTAAATGTTCAATCAATGAATAAATTAATAAACAAACCATTTTTATTCCATGTAAATGTATCACGTAATTTTTGTCCTTCAATTTCCATATCAAGACGTATTGGTACAAGCATTTCTTGAGCAGCAGCATTTTCAATATTTGATGATGGATCAGTATCATCATAACAAAGTGGAAATGTTCTAACTTTTTTATTATGTACACGATTACGATTAATTGGTGTTGCTTGTGGTACAGCATCCAAATGTGAACTATTTGGTAAACTTGGTACCCATGGCATTGACTTTTTAGATTTGCCTTCTCTTGGTGCTGGTGGCTCAGTTGAATGTACTGATACTGCTTTATATTTATCATCATTACCTTCAATAATATCTTCAACTTCACTTGCACGTAATAATGATACACTTGATGCTAAAACATGCTGACTAAGACCCAATTCAACTAATTTTTTTCTTTCTTCATTTGTTATTGATCTTCTGTACATTCCTGGATAACGTTTATAAAGTGAACCACGAAATAAACGTAAATAATTACCAACTTCTGAACCAATACAATAGTATTCTCCATTTTCTTCAACTTGAAAACTTATTGGTTTATCACCGTATGTACGTAAAGCCATTTTTAATTGTTTTTTTTTTTCTGTAAATTTTAATTATAAGTATTATTAGTGATGCCGGCTTATTTAAATTTTTTTTTTTTTTTTTTTTTTTTTTTTAAATTAATCACAAGTAAGCAATTAATTATTGAAATAAAAGAAGATGGAATTTATTTCATAAAACATGGAATTTTTTATATTATTATTTGACTGTTTATAAAAAAAAATCAGAATTGTAAATAAAAGAAATTCATTGTGTTATTTGATGATGAGCATTATAATCCAATCAACAATAAAAAATTAAAATATCAAATAGCTTTTTAACACAGAATTATAGTTGTAAGTGTATGTAAAAAATTATCACTTTACTCACGTATTATTGACACAAAATTTAACACGACAATTAACAATGTTATTATGAAAATTATGTATACAATAACTTTGACAACAATATTAATAATTAACCTCACATTCTTTCTGTCAAAAATAATAAAAAAAAAAAGCGCGTCGTAGTCAGTGGAAACCGAGGCAACCAACTTGATTGTGCCAAGTAAAAAAAAGTTCCTAAACAAGTACATAATACTGCATAGTACTTACCCCACGAAATTATCATTATTTTTAAATAGATTAAAGTTTAATCTAAAAGATAATTATTAAAGCTTAATGTTTATTAATTTTATTAATTAAAAATAGATTGTTTAATAGATATTAATACGATTTATCATCATCGTCATCTTGAATATTAACAAAACAAGTTTATCTTTGTCATAATTATTTTTATTGCATTGAATAATCACATATTATTATAATAAATTAAATTAAATTTACAATCCAGGCATTATGTATGAGATATTATCAAGCATATTTGTAAGTGTATTTTGACTAATTGATGTTGCTGTTTCTGGTATTTTTTTTGTTAAACACATCAATGGACCCAATGCACATAATAAAGAATCAAGAAGTACTGATACACTTCCTGATACAGCAATTTGACCCTCATGTTCCTTAAGACGTTTGCCAATAATCATTAAACTTTCACCAAGTAATTTTAAATATGCAGCAACATCAACTGGCTCAGTACCAATAACTTTATATGTTCCTGTACCAATAATAGGATAACTTGTTAATTTTTTACTTGATGAATCATCAGTTGATGATGAAATACCAAACTTCATTGGACTGTCTATGTAATTTTTTAAATGTCCATTAGAATTTTTAGCTGTAAAAATAATTTTAAATTAAAAAACAATTTAATAAATTATTTAATAACTTACTTGTTCTTTTTTTTAATGATGTATTTTTTAATAATTTATTGTTATTATTTTGATATTTATCAACTAAACGTTTTGCACGTTTTTTCCATTTATGTTTTTCAGTATTTGGAACTGTTGCCCAAAGTGCACCAAGACGTTTTGATATTGCAGAGAAATCTGCATATAAAAATTCATAAAAATAAATATATATTGTTTATTTATTTTTTTTTTTTTTTAATTTACATCATTCGTACCCATGTATGGACATTTTTCAGTTAATTCTTTACGAATATTTTTGGCCCACAGGGTATAAGCTGTAGCTCGTGCTTTCTAAAAGAAAGAAAAAGAAAGAGAAAATTATTTATGTAAGATGAATAATTTTTAAAATTTTACTTACTTCATTATAAGATTGTTCAATACTTGCATCATCAAATGATGTATCTTTTTTACTTTTTTCTTTGAATGATGATGATGATAAATATGAATTTGATATTTCAATGTCATTTTCATCAATAAATAGTGGATCAATTTCTTCTTGTTGTATTGTTTCCATAAAGTAACTTTCATTAACTCCAATCATTTCATCATCTTCATCTTGAATACTATCAAATTCTGTTTCTGACATTGATTGCTCTGGATCTGTACTTGATTCTTGTGTAAAATTAACATCTTCGTGATTTTTAAATGTATTTTTTCTTCCAATTCCAACCATTTTATCTAAAATTTTTAAATTTTTTTTTAAAGTTAAAAAAAAAAATAATTATTAGCCTTGATAGATAGTTTTTTTTTCTTTTTTTTGTATGCTTGAATAAAAAATTATTGAACATTACTCATGAAAAAAAATGAAAAGAAAAAAAGCTTGATCTTATAAGAAATTTTTTCATTTCACAGATGAATGAATTTAAGTTATTTAACAATAAAAAATGGTTTATGTTTATAATCTATATGATACTGAATAGAAGAATAATTATAATAGTATTTTAATTATTAAATTAGATAATTATTTATTGACCTTACCCAGTTTTTTTGGACGTTTTGGAGATGTCAACAAGTCCATTGCGCCGTTATGCTGAGATAAATGTCTCTCGCGCCGTCGTATTTTTTTCATTTATAATAAATATAAATGTAAAATCCCCATAATAATTATTTTAATAATTATTTCAGGACATCAATAAATTATTAAATTATTAACTTTCTCTGTAATCCACTTTTTTTTATATACACAAGACATGTAATAAATAAATAGAGCGCTTTTTGACAAAAAATATATAACAAAAAAATTACTGTAATAATTTATTTAACAAAAGACGAATCGATAAATTATATTACTCAAAAGTTAACCGAAAATAAAAAATATTTTTGATTGTAAATTTAATTAGTTTTAACAATAATTATTATTGTAAAAATTATAAGAATATTTAACAAAAAAAAAAATAATAAAATAACATGACAAAAAAAATAAACTCTTTTAATAGAAAAAACAAAAAATACTAAATTTGTAAATAAATTAAAAAAATACTAATTAAAATCTGGAATAATTAATTAACATATTATACAATATTAAAAAAAATAAAGCAACTTATTAGTAAAAATTTTAATATATTAAATTAAGAGAGAGAAAGATTAATTAATTGATGAAAAAATAATTTTTAGGATGTTTGATTAGGTTTTTGGAGCTGTTTAGAGCAGTTTAGAGCAAACGGAAAAGAGCAAAATGATAAAAAAAATAAAAAAATTATTAAAAATTAAATATAAAGAGTGTCAGAGAGATTGAGAGAGAGAGAGAGTGTTTCTTTTTTCTCAGCCAGTATATAAATAAAAAAAAAAAATAATAATAAATGTATATATATATATAGGTATAGTTTAATGTTTAAGAAATATATACGATATGATGATGTATACATATGATAGAAGGAGGCAGAAGGAGGTATGTACTATGCAGTACTCTCTATGTTAAATTCAGAGAGAAAAAGGCAAAAGCATCGAGTCACTCACGCCAAGAGCAGCGAAGAGAGAGAATATTATTGCAGGTTCGTTTCTGCGCGTGTCAGTTGAACCACACAAAGAGAGAAAGAGAGTCAACAGCAGCAGCATTCTTGTGCATTAAAAAAGACAAAAAAAACAATATATTTATACGACAAGTAATAAGTATTGGTGATAGTTACATACATATAATATGTACATTGTTACATTCTCAAAATGAACAAGGCATTATCATCAAAGTGAAAATAAAAATAAAAAAACAATCTACAGCTAAATCAAGCTAAACTATATAACATTGATTATAATTAATAGACAATGTATATTTAAATCAAATTAATATATTATTTTTATATTTTATGCAATAATTGTGTTGATTTTTTTTTTTTTTTTTTTTTCATTTCATCTATTTCTGTGTTTGTGAAAATAAAAAAAAAAGTGTTATTTTAATAAAAGAGTTTATATTTAAAATAAAAAAGGTTAAATAGATTGGAAATTTATAATTTGTGTTACCTTTGATGATTTTGATGATAAATAATTAATTTTAATGGTGATGGTGTTGATTGTTGATGGATAAACTGGACCCTCTAATTAGGTGAAAATTTGCTTCTATATTTAATAAAAAATTAATTACATTAAGATAATTATATAATAAACATAATTAAATACTCCAATTATTAATAATAAATTTTCTAAAATCAAAATAATAAAATAAAAAAATAACAAAATGTTTAGAAGAGACAGGGGGGATGACAGAGAGACACACTGAGACATACACAATCATGTGTCACGTGATCTTCTATGTTTACCAAAATGGTGACTATCAAGTTTTGCAAAGAGTATTTTTTATTATTATGGTATATGATTATCATCAATATGGCTATTGTCATTAATTTCTAAATATCATTGTTACATAAAAAACAAATGAATAAAACAACAACAATCATTTGTTTCTAAATAATAAAATTATTTATGTTTAATTAATTTTATAGATTATTAATTGGCAATATTATTATTAGTACACACTGACACGGTCAATAAATTTATTAATTTTTTTATTATTATTATTTATTTATTTATATGATGCACGATGTGTAAGTGGTGTCATGCACCGTTGCTTCTGACAATTTCACCGTAATGTCTAGTTTATTTGAGTTAAAAAAATATGATAAAACAATGCTTGCTATGTATAATTGTGTAAAAAAAAAATTAATTCTTTTTTTTTTATTTTTTAATAGTTAATTTTTTATTTATTCTTTGATATTTATTTATATTTAAGATAATAATTTATTAATAAATTATTGTGGAAGTTGAAAAAAAATCATTTAAAAAACACTTGTTTGATTATTTTTATTATTAAAATAATTATTTATTGATTTTTTTATTAATATTAATTGAATAATTTGTTTAAATAATTGATAAATAAAATTTAACAAAAATTTAAATTTTATTTTAATAATATATTGTTTATTAATTACAGATGTTAACAATAAATAATGAAAAACAGAAGGTCACGTTTAATTTGCTGATATGCTGAATGTAGTAGATTACAGGTGATCATATTTTATTTTCTTATTTTATAATTATCATGTTGTTTATTTTCTTTTGCTCCATTTTTAAAAATTATTTTTATCGAAACTATTCATCTGTATACAGAGAGAAAGCTTACCTAAGCTTAAGCCAGTTGATCTAGTTTTTACAAGATAAAATTTAAATACTAATATTTACTTTTTTATTTTATATAAGAAAAAGAAAAATCTAAAAAAAAGCTTTTTTTGTTAAGATAATAATAATTTTTCGCAAAATAATATTTAAATAAAAACAATAATGTTTATTTCTTAAATTAAGCAAGAGTTTTATATTTTTTTAAAAATGTAATTTAAAAAATTTCAACACTTAAATTAAATAACTCTATGAAGAAACATAAAGTAATAATTATATTGAAGGTCATAATTTCCTTCTCTACAGGATATGATAATTAAAATAATAATAATAATTTTGAAATTAATAAAATTATTAAAAAATAAATTTACAAACATTAATGATGAATGATGAAATTTACAGATTGGATCTTAGGTGATCTTGATGATTCAAGGTATGCAAATGGGAATGCGAGAATACCGAAAAAAGTACGTCTAGATGCAAAGCGATTTGATCGCATGTGCATAGGCGTTACTGTTTTGCTGATTTTAAATATCTATCATGGCCACCAATGGCCAAGTGGATTACCAGTGGTTAGCAAAAGCAAATTAAAATAATTGTTGTTGTTGTTATTTTTAATGATAAATAATAATATATGTTTTTTAATTTAAACAGGGCATATTCAATTATGGATTCGTCCAGGGTTTCAACATTTTTAATTTCGATATTACTTATTGTATATGGAAGTTTTAGATCATTAAATATGGAACAAGAAGCTAGAGAAAGAGAAAAAGAAAAAGAACGTAGTAATTTATTATCAGGTTTAACAAGTACAACTGGAAGTAGCGATTGTGGTGCTGCTGGTGTACAAACATTAGATACAATGCATGCTTTATGTCTACCTCTTGGTGCTTCCGTATCTCTACTTATAATGTTTTTCTTTTTTGATAGTATGCAAATGTTATTTGCAATTTGCACAGCAAGTAAGTAATTGAAAAAAAAAAAAAAAGAAATATATTAAATTTTAATTAATTTTTATTTATAATTACAGTTATTGCAACAGTTGCACTTGCATTTTTATTATTACCAATGTGTCAGTATATCATACGTCCATGTTCAGATGGTAATAAAATATCATTTGGTGTTTGTGGAAGATTTACTGGTGCTGAATTATTATCATTTTCATTGAGTGTCTCCATTGTATGTATATGGGTATTAACTGGTCATTGGTTACTCATGGATGCAATGGGTATGGGTTTGTGTGTTGCATTTATTGCATTCGTACGTTTACCAAGTTTAAAAGTATCAACATTATTACTAACTGGATTACTTATTTATGATGTATTTTGGGTATTTTTTTCATCATATATATTTAGTACAAATGTTATGGTTAAGGTAATTAATTATTAATTATAATTTATTAATTATTATTATTATTTAATTAATTATAATTATTATTTTCCAGGTTGCAACACGTCCTGCTGATAATCCTGTTGGTCTTGTTGCACGTAGATTACATCTTGGTGGTGTTGTACGTGAAGCACCAAAATTATCATTACCTGGAAAACTAGTATTTCCATCAATGCATCAAGCTGGTCATTTTTCAATGCTTGGTCTTGGTGATGTTGTTATGCCTGGTTTATTATTATGTTTTGTATTACGTTATGATGCATATAAAAAAAGCCAATTAATACCAGGTGGTTGTGAAGCTGGTGTACCACCACCACGACATCTTGGACGTATTAGTTATTTTCATTGTTCATTAATTGGCTATTTTCTTGGTCTGTTAACTGCAACTGTTAGCTCAGAAATATTCAAAGCAGCACAACCAGCATTACTTTATCTTGTGCCGTTTACGCTTTTACCATTATTAACAATGGCATATTTAAAGGTATAAATTATAGTTTTATTTTTATAATTAATTATAATCAATATAATATGTCAAATTAATTATTTATTTTTCATTATTAATACAGGGTGATTTACGTAGAATGTGGAGTGAACCATTTATAACACATCCACCATCAAAACATATGGATGTTTGACAACTGACTGTCATTATTAGTCCAAAAAAAATAATTCAACATGAACGATAACAAAAATTTATTTATAAAATACATGTGTCTATTGTTGTATCACACATTTTCACAATACTTTCATCAATATCATTTTACATTTATTTTTTTTTTTTTCTTTTTTTACCTGAATAATATGTATGAGTGTGAGTGTGTGAATGTTTTATTGCCACACGAGAGATTAATTATAGCCATTTTGTTTATTTGACATTTGATTTTTCAATGAAAACAATTTATATTTATGTGTGTGTGTGTGTGTGTGTACACATTAAAATATGTGCATGATAAATCATTTTGAAAAATTGACAATTATGCAGCTCAAAGTGATGATGAATAGCCAATAGCTACTGCTACACAATATTAGTTGTTTTTTTTTTTTCTGAATCAAAAATGGGATTCGCAATTTTATTTGTTTAAAGGTATAATGCATACGTACTGTTATTATAAAAAAAAAAAATGAAATTTTTATTAAAATACTGATTGACAAAATATAGTTCTCATAGAATGAGAAAATGAGTCATCAACTCAAATAAATTAGTTTAAATAAAATATATATATGTATGTATATACATATATATTGGTAATAGAAAAATAAAAAAAAATATGAAATATTTATTTCATAATTTTCACACTATCTAATTAAAATTAAAATTATACAAATAACAAAAGAAAAATCGAACAAATCGAATTTTTTCCAGTGCACCGATTAAGGGAGAAAATGAATCGAAAAATATATTATTTAAATAACTGTATGATCGCGTATTGGTTGTGAATTATTATGATTTATTAAGCAAAAAAAAAATATATATATATATTCTATAATAAATAATAATTATCAAACAATTATTTCAATAGTTTTTTTTTTGTTTTTTTAAACTAAAATTTTGTATATAAATTATGTATTAATTAATAATTTTTTTACAACAATGAAAATTAGCTAAAAAATAAGTCACTCTGGTTTATAGTTCACTATTATTATTAACATTTATCTAAAATTTTTTATTTGTCTTTGAAATTTTTGGTTTTTTAATTATTAAATTATTTTCAAAGTGATAAAGTGACATCCGGGACAAAACAGCCTTGAGTATTTCTTATAAACTCTAATTATTTTATATATTTTTTAGAAATTATTATTATTATTTTTATTATTCAATCTATTATGTGATTGACAGTGTGTTTTCATTATTTTGAAACAAATAAATATTTAACATATAAATATATAATGTCATTATGAAACGAATTAATATTTCTTTTTTTTTTTCGTTGAATTGTATAAAGACTTTTTAGTAATGATTGATTTATTTTATTGCCAGTGTTTTTTTCTTTCATTATGTATATAAAAAATTATTAATTTTATGCTAATGACATTCTTTTTCTGGACAAAATTTACGTTCTTAATAAATATTAATTTAAAATAGATAATATTAATATATACAAAGAAAAATAAGGTATATATTGAGCAAATGTGAGATTGAAAATTAAAAAAAAAAAAAAAAAAACAAATGTCAAGTGTTGTGCAATAAGATGTAACTTGATTTTATTTTTCATATATTTAATTTCTGCAGTTCTCAACGATAAAATAATTTATAAATTAAATTAACTTCATTATCATTTAAAAACTTTGCAGTTTGACTGAAAAAAATTTAATTTTTTAAATGAACAAAAAAAAAATAACGTTAATATTTAAAATATTGATACTGTATGCATAATTGCTCCTCATGAAAAAAAAAAAATTAAAAAATATGTCACACATTATATATAAACAATGCCGAAAAAACAAAACGTTTTTTTTCTTTTTTAATTTTTACAAATAAAAATGATTTATGCTAATATATTTTTATTAAATTAATTTTCATTTGTTCAGTCATGAAAAAAAAAACAATTAAATTAATTAGCTCAATTAAAAGTAAGTAAATCTACAATAAATTGTTAATTATTTTATAAAAAAAAAACCAACAAAAGAAACACAAACATTTATACATCATAATTATCATCAAAATACCAAATACTAAAAGCAAAAAAAAAAAAAAAAAAGTAAATAATATCAAACAGACGTTTGTACATTGTCCAATTTTTTTTTAATACTTTCAAGTTCTTCTAGATCACTTATTGATGTTTCACATTTATAAACAACTAATGAATGATAAAAATGTACAGCAAATGCAACAAAAACAATTAACACTGGTATAACAATAATAGTACTTGCTGTTGCAGCCATAATTGAATAATCCCAAAATTTAACCCAACATAATATTGCAACTTCAACGAGAAATAAAAATAATCCAAGTACCGTTGAAAATGCCCATGCTAATTCAATAAAACCACGCATTCTTTCATGTGGTGATTCAGTTATAAGACTAGCTATTTGTAGTTTACTAATTGCTTCAACATTTGGTAATAAATATGTACTAATCATCAATGCAAATATATGAACTGATACAAGTACAGTTGTACATACAGCAAACATAATAAATAACCATTCTGGTACTGTTGTTGGATCATTTATTTGTAGCTCAACCATTGCAACCTGAAACAATTTTAATTGCAAAATAAACATCATCATAAATTTATGTAATTATTGATGTTTAAAAAAATTTTTTTTATTCATAATAATTATACAGTCATTGTATAAAATTGTCTTTGACACTTATATTTAATTACTATGTATCCAAGACAACAATAGTTATTTTTTTTTTTCAAATATATTTTCCTTAAAACAATTTTATTTTATATAAAAATAATTATAAAATATTGTCGTATCATTAAATTATGATTATCAAAAGATAATAATCTAAACTATCATGAATTATTATTATAATTTTTTTTTATTTTTCAAGAAAAAAAATAACAAAAATGATTAAAAAAAACCATTTTTTTCTTAAATAAAACCTGTTTATTTTTGTTTTAATAATATTTATAAATTATTATTATTATTATTTAAAAAATATGTTAAACAAACCATTGCAAAACCTGATAATAATTCAGATGTTGTTGCTGTTGCTTTTAGTTTAGCTCTGCTCATGTGTAAACGTCTCCATGATAAACCTTGTGGGCCATCATGATCATAATCTTCAATTAATTTTTTGCTATGATTTGATTGTTTATTTGTATTTGTACAATTACAACAACAATTACAGCATGAATTTGATAAATTACTTTCTGAGTATGGTGTGTATAATGAACCAGTTGTTGTTGTTGTTGTTGTTTGTTTAAATTGATTGTTGATATCATCAATATCAAGTGATACAAATTTATTTGGAGTATTTATTCTTGTTCTTGGTGATAATACAACTTCACTTTTTGATTCGTATAATAAATTTTTTGGTGTATTTAATATTGTTTGATTATAATTATTTGATTTTTGTATATAACCAGATGACAATGATATTGGTCGAGTTCTACGATTTGGTATTGTTCTTAAAATTTTTGAATTATTTGAAAAATCAATTTGCGTTGATTTATTTAGCTTTTTTATTATTTCATTAGCTTTTTCGTCATTTATTTTTAATTTATCTATTTTCATCATGACACTTGGACAATCACCTGATAACATTTTAATATTATATTCTTTATTGTCTAAATTATTTAAATTATTTAAACTATTTGACATTTTTATTTTATTGTTTTTTCAAATTTTTATTTTATCATATTTTTAAATTCAAGTGTTTCACTACTTTTTTTTTTTTTTTTTATTGTTTAAACAATGATAACGTAAATGATAATATAAAAATTATATTATTTTCAACTTGGTGTCACTGCACTTGAAAGAAATGTAAACTTTTTTTTTTTTATTATCACGTATCACTTGTAAATAAGCATATAGTTTAATCAAGTAAATCAACAATTTGCAACGATAACTTTTAAATGTTTTTTATTGACCTATTTTATTATTTCGAGGATACAAGGTAAATAATATATTGAGAGTAATTCAAACACTGATTAAATAACTGATAAAAATTCACTCTTCAATTCAAGGGCTTGAACAAGATTATTAGCAACAATTTTATACAAAAATAACAATAATGTCACAATTTTTATTAGAAAATAACAGAAAAAAAATTATATATGTAGATAAATTTCAGAAATTAAAAAACTTAAATTCCACATTTGATTTAATGCACACTTCCGGCAAATAAAGACAATGATGAAATTTTAAAACAAAAAAAAATAAAAATTATTTATAAAGAAGAGAACGAGTAAGAAAAATGATGACTTGAATCACAAAATATCACTCGATAAATTATTTCGAAATATTTAATATGTTTTTGCAACTGTAACTATTTAAAATTAATTAATTAACATAAAAATTAATTTAAAACAAGTGTGTAAAATAGTCAAATGATAAAATATAAATTTTAGAAAATTTTTTTAAATTTTAATTTTATTTAAACTTAAAGAACCTTGGTGTCTCCGAACTCAGTTTTAAAACTAACAACCGGTATGAATACGTTGATGCTAATGCAGCTGATACCACGCTTATTTCCCCTACCTGATATCATTATCATAATCATTATCATAACAACAATATTAATTACATTGTGACCATATCAGCAGCATAATATTACCTGGCATATATTTGCCTCCTGATTTTTTATTATTTTTTTTTTTTTTCAACATTTACGTTGTCGGTCAAAAAAATATTTTATATATTTTTTTTTTTTTTTTTTTCATTTCAAATATTATTTAAAGTTATGGAAAAATTGTTTCAATGTCAATTGACTATTATTTAAATAATTTTAAATAAAATATCAAGTATAATTTGAAGGTATTTTTATTTCACAAAACTAAAAGTTATTAAATGATTCTTTTAATCGATGATATTTATTAAAAACTTTATAGTTTTTTTTTTATTTTCATTTGCTCGTCAAGGTTGTTTATTAGTTTTTAATTATAAAATTTGGATTTTTGGTTATAAAATTTTATTGATTATGTTGATTTAATCGAGAGAATGTTATTTATTTTTAGTCATTTATATTTATATTAATTTGAATTATCATCGTGGCCTCGAATTAGATTGTCGTTTATAACATTTAATACAATTTATTTATAAATATTATTAATAATTGCAATCGAGGATAGATTTTTCAATCAAGGAAAAATATAAACAGTAAATTATACTGGAATTTATTTATTTATAAACAAAATTTACGTCATTTATTTATTTATAAACAAAATTTACGTCATTTATTTATAATTTTAATTTTTTTAAAATATTTTTTATACATATAGATAAGATAGATTAGATTATCAATAACCCTGGTTTATTGTAAATAGAATATTGTCAAGAAAAAAAAATATTTACAGGTAAAAATTGTTACCAAGAATTTTAGAAAAGTCATTAAATCGTTTTTATTGCTAAATTTATGATTAAAAAAATTTCAAGTAATTGATTTATGATTTTTTTCCTTTTTCTGTTTACGTAAAATGACTGTAATCTTTGATGATTTTTAGTCAGATTTTTTTAAATCTCATTGGAGTTTAATGAAAAATGTTTTGTCATGTTGGAAATTTTTTATTTTATCAATGATTAATCTGTAGACATGTGCATGACGTGTTGAATCAACAAGATGAGTTTATTTTACAATGACTATTTTTTTTTTTTCATTTTATTTTATTCCAATCAGCAAAACAAGTATAATTTTCTATTGTTTTTTTTTTTTCATAAACATTTTAGTATATTCCTTTCATCATCTAAATGATATTTATTTTTTTATGCATAGTTAAACGTTGATTAGAAATTGATAACAAATGATGATTAAAGTTATCAATTTGATCTGTTCTTCCAAGTAGTCATTAAAGTTTCAGACAAAAAAATTTAAAAATTCACTTTTTTTTTCATAATGTTATTTTAATTTTGGCTTTAAAAATAATTCTTTTATAATTTGTTCATCTCAAGGTTATTTTAATCTATATTTTTTAACACTTGTTAACATAGTTATGAAGTTGTTATTTTAATTATCATTATTCGCATTGTAAAAATATAGTCAACAAGAATAAATGACACTGAGATCAAATTTATCGTTAAATAAATAATTTATTAAAAATTAAAAAAAAAAATATTATAGTTTTAATGATAAAAATTGTTTACATCACATTGTTGCAAATAAAAAAAAATAAATAATTTTTTTAATAAAATCATCTTATGTAATGATTGACATGCAAGTTTCATGTTGTTTACTGTTCATCCTGACATCCGCTTTGAAGAAAGAGTTTTCTTTGTTTTTAATAAAATGCATTTTAATCAAAATAGTCGTATCATTATCATTAAATTATAATAATAATAATATAAAACTAAAAAACAAATAACATTTATTTGAAAAAATTAATTTAAATAATAAAAAAAAACCTTATTTAATTGATCAAAATTAATTTTACATGTTGCTTTCATTGATAATAAACAAATTAACTTATAAACCAAGAAAAAAGCCTAATTTTACAATATAAAATTCAAAAATATTTTCAATTTCCCGGTCAACACGTTGATTGGTCGCAATAATTACAAATGTATGTGTTAAAAAATGATAAATCTGTGTGTGTTTTGGTAAAGTGACTGTCAAAATGGCGTCGTGAGCTTAGCGGGTAATGTGTACGTGGATTTTTGGCTAAAATTAATTTGTCATTATAAAAATTTCATCAATATTAAAATAGAGTATTAAAAATATAAATAAAACATCTTAAAATTTGGATAATAATATTTGTGCTACAATAGGAATTTATTTAAATAAATTAAAAATAAAGTTTTAATTATTTATTTATTTTTTTTTCATGTAAAAAGAAAAAAAAAAAAAAAAAACAGTGTGTTGTTGGATATTTAAAAACAAAAAAAATAAATAAATAAATAAATAGAAATGGGTGAACCGAAACCACAACACGGTGCCCAAGAAATGAAGGGTTGGCTATTTAAATGGACAAATTATCTAAAAGGTTATCAACGTAGATGGTTTGTTCTGTCAAATGGTCTACTGTCATACTACAGGTATTGTTATTATTTTTATTAAAATTATTATTTTTATTTTAATCATGGCTCGTTACACCCTATCACTACATTTCACTATCATCTTGTCATTGAATTCATTTATTTATTATAAATCTAAATTAATGAAAATTATTTTTAAGATATTGTTTTAAATATTCAGATAATTATGTCAAAATATATAATATATGCATTGTCATATGCCAGATTTCCTCGTCACCACATGTCCAACTGCATCTTGTCAATTGTCATATGTTTCACTGCTCGATTTTTTTTTATTGCTTTATTATTTTATAAATTATCATAAAAAACTATTGATATTTTTTACAATAATTAGATTATTTTGATGATTCTAATTGACATTTATTATTGATGAGTCATCAAATTTAATACAAACAAGTTTACTTATTTTGTTAAATTTATTTTTGGTATTAATAATTGAGTCTCTTGTTTGTTGTTTATGTTATTATTGTTTTATTTTTTCTTATATTTTATGAAATTTTTATTTTTTAATTGTCAATTTAAATTGTTTTTAGCAATAGTTTTATTTATTTTTGTAATCAATGTCAAATTATTTCTTTTTTATTCCTTTAATGCTTGATTAATTAGCTTATAAATTTTATATATATATTTTTTTTTATGTTTATATTTAGCTGTCTGAATTATTATTCACCTTGAATATGCAAAAATTTATTTTTACAAGCAATAGAGCAATGATCGTATTTACATAACTTTGCATAAGACCATCACCAGACCAAATTCCAATTTTTTAAAAATTTTTTTATCATGTATACTTCATTTATCCAATCATTATGTCAATAGATATAATTTTTTTTTATTAAATTTATATACATAGCTGTTTAAAAAAAAATAAATAATTGGCCTCACAATAAGTCTTTTGAGTTAATTAAAATTTTTCAAATTTAAATCAATTTTTTTTTATTTACTAAATTTTTTTTTCATTTCACTTATTTTTTATCTTATTGGTTTATATTTATTTGGGATCATTTCGTGGAAGTGGGATAATATTATTTAATAAAATTATATAAAATTTATATATTATGAGTGAAATTTGGGTCTATTTGTTTTGTGAATTGTTTAGGGCTGAATCAACGGGGGGGCCAAAGATATCGTCGCGACGCAAGCGGAGAGCTGCCAGAGCCTCCGAGTAAGTAAAAAATTTAAAAAAAAAAATCAACAAAAAACAACAAGAACAAATGACAAAAATTATTCAAACAATAGTTATATTAATCAGTAGGATACTAATCGAATCATTCACTAAAATTTTATTTTTCTATTTTTTTTTTTTCTTGACCAATTCTCTGATATAACAATTTTTTTAAGACCCAATTATTTTCTAAGTAGTAAAAACAAAAAAAAGCTCATTATTTAGCTATTTTTTTAATTTTTATTTTTGGCAAAATATTTTAATTTTGATATAAACTTAATAATTTATTTTTAGAATTTTTTTTTAATCGCAAAATATCTGAGCTTGTTGATAATATTTATTTATAAATTTTTTTTTTTGCTTGAAATTATTTTTATTTATTTATCAATTAACAATTATGAACTTTTTTTTATTTTTTATTTTAACACGATAAACTTTGAATATATTCCTTTCCTTCCACTGGTCCTCCATTGAGTATAAAAAAAAAAAATCAAATAACTCAAAAAAACAGATGAAAAATTAAATTTCAATTTTAGATAAACATAGGGCTCTAAAAATGATTTATATTTTTCATTTCATTTTCTTATTTCTAATACTCAATTAATCATCAAACAATTATTATTTATATTTTTATAATTAAAACATAAATTCGTACATTTTATATTGTCATGTACATAGCTTAAATCAAACTAAATAAATACACAATTTGTACATGAACAATCACAATAACGTCATGATGAAAAATAAAACAAATTAAATAACAAATTGGAAAATTCAATTTGTTATTTTTTTTTATATAAAAAAAAAAAACTCAAAAGTCAATAAAAATATTTAGTGATTGTGGGATTCTGATGTTGTGATCAAAAAAATATTGATAACTAATGAAATAATGAAAAATAAAATCAATAAATTTGATCATGTTTGGAGTTATCAATCAATAAATATTGTATTAACGAGTAGCATCGAGAAACTCGTTTGTTTTCAACTAATTTTTTTAGAAATCCATCTGAAATGTCACACACATGTCGAGGGACAATATCACTTCATGGTGCCTTAATACATACAGTGGATGCATGTACATTTGTTGTAAGCAATGGTGGAACACAAACATTTCACATTAAAGCAGCAAATGAAGTTGAACGTCAACAATGGGTTACAGCATTAGAACTGGCTAAAGCAAAAGCAATACAAGCAATAGAATCTGGTTTGTTTTATTAATTAATTATCAAATTTTTACTCTATGATATGCTGCTTTTTCATTTTTAATAATATTTCAATTTTTATCTGAAGAAGAGGAAAAAGAATTTCGTGATAATGACAATGAAAATCCAGAAAGTGCACCAGTTATGAAAGATTTAACTGAACGTCTTGAAGATTTACAAACATGTTTAGATTTAATTGCAAAACAAGGATCATTATTAACACGTGCATTGAAAGATGTTGAATCACTTGAACCAGATACACCTGATATTACAACTAAAATTAAAACAGCTAGTGATAGAGCAGCTCATTTTAGAATTGCTGCTTCAGCAATGATAAGTGTAAGTCTTATTTATTTATATATATATATTTATTTTTATTAATTTTTATTTGGTTTTGATTTATTAGAAAAGCCAAGATTATGTTCAGTTGGCTAAACAACAAGAACCAAAATGGAAAAAAATGCTTCAACATGAAAGAGATCAAAAAGAACGTATTGAAAAAATGGTTGAACAACTTGCAATGCAACATTCACATCTTGATGAAGCAGCACAACAAGCTTTACCATCAGGAAGTCATCGACCTGGACGTAAGTTTATAAATTTATTTTTATACATTGAGCTTTTTTTTTTTTTTTTAAACATTATTTTTTATCCTCACACTAACAGACAATTCATTTGGATACATGGAACTTATTGACACTGTGACAAATACAAATAATTATAACAAAAAATAATAATAATAAACAGACAAAACTTGATAATAAAAATATAACAAAAATATACAAAAATATATTTCATGCTCGATTTTATTTTCAACCTACTTTTAGAACCTACTCTATCAAAACGTCAATATTGATTTTTATATGACCGAAAAAAAATTTTGTTTTCAATTTAAAAACAAAAATATGTCGATTTTCTTTATAAAAAAACAGAAAAAACTAACAAAAAATTAAATTTAAAATAGAAAACCTCAAAATTTTATAGTTAAATAAATTTTTTTTATAAAAAATTCAATTAAATAGTAAAAAAAATAAAAGCTGAGACAATTTTTTTTTTGTTTGTATAACATGTAAACAGTATTTATTTTTAATTATAAATAATTTATTTATTTTATTTTTTTTCATCTGTTAAACATGCAATATCTTTTGCATTTGTGCTACTTGATATTGATATTACGATCAATAATTAACTACAGTATAAATTCATAGGAATAAAACTATTTTTTTTTACTAATTTTTTTTAGTTTGACATTTAAATATTTAATTACAATCATTTAAATAATTATCAACTTGTCAATAATAATAATGATAATTTATAAAAAATGAAATATTCAATGATAGATGCTGTGCATTCACCATCAGAGGATGACGATGATAATGAATTTTATGATGCTGAAGAAAGTGATACATTTACATTAACAATAACATCAACAAAAACGGGTAATTCAGTTGGTAGAAGACAACGAACAGATTCACAAGGTAGTGATGAAGGTTCAAGTTCTGAGGATGAACCAGTACCAAATTCAGCAGATTCACCACCTGAAACATTTCGTATTGTAACTGATTCAACAGCACCACCACAAACATCTAGAACACCTGAAAGTGACAAAGTAAATTATACATATTACATTGACAAAAAAAAATTATTTTCTTTACTAATAATCTTTTGATAATTCAATTTATTTAAAGACAACTTGGAAAAATGAAAATGGAAACAATACAAGTAGTGTAACAACAGTAGCTAAAAGACAACGTAGAACAAGAGTACCAGATAAACCAAATTATCCATTAAATTTATGGAGTATTATGAAAAATTGTATTGGAAAAGAATTATCAAAAGTTCCAATGCCAGTTAATTTTTCAGAACCACTTAGTATGTTGCAACGTTTAACTGAAGATTACGAATACTCAGAAATACTTAATAGGTAAATAATAATTCAATCAATCTAATTATTATTAATACTATTAATTTAATTATAATTTATCCTTATAATATAGAGCATCAGAATGTACAGATAGCTGTGAACAAATGGCATATGTTGCTGCATTTACAGTGTCAAGTTATTCAACAACAGCAACAAGAACTGGTAAACCATTTAATCCACTTCTTGGTGAAACATTTGAATGTGATAGAACAGATGATCTTGGTTGGCGAGCAGTATCAGAACAAGTATCACATCATCCACCAATGCTTGCACAATTTTGTGAAGGTAGAACATGGAGATGTTGGCAAGAATTTACAATGGCATCAAAATTTCGTGGAAAATATCTTCAAGTAATTTATTTATTTATTTATTTATTTATGATTAATTAATTAATCTATTTAATTATTATTATAATAATATTATTTGATGTTAATTTAAATAAATATAGGAATTTTCTTGGCAAGTTATACCACTTGGTACAGCACATCTTGAATTCAACAACAGTAATTCACATTATACATGGAGAAAAGTAACAACAACAGTACATAATATTATTGTAGGTAAATTATGGGTTGATCAACATGGTGATATGGAAATAGTTAATCATGTTGATGGTACAAGATGTCATCTTAAATACATTCCATATTCATATTTTGCACGTGATAGTCAACGTAAAGTTAAGGGTGTTGTTATGAATGCAAATAAAGAAGTTAAATGGGTTGTACAAGGTACATGGGATAATAAAATTGAAATTGCACCAGTTATAAGTACGTCTGGTAGTGCTGATAATCCTGTTTATAAAACTGGACCATATGTTGTTGCTTGGATACGTCGTCCACCACCGTAAGTATATATTAAATAATATAATAAAAATATAAAAGTATTTTTATTTAATTTTCAATTTTTAATTTAAATTAGTGATGATTGTGACAAATATTATTCATTTACTGAATTGGCTTGTCAATTAAATGAACCTGAAGAGGGTGTTGCACCAACTGATTCAAGGCATAGACCTGATCAAAGATTAATGGAAAATGGTAATTGGGATGAGGCTAATGTTGAAAAATTACGTCTTGAAGATAAACAAAGACAAAATAGACGTGCAAGAGAAAATGAAAATGAAAAAGCAGCAGCAGAAGGTAAATTAAATTAATATTTTCATTATAAATTAATTAATTTAATATAATTTATTGTTATTATTATGATTTTTAAGGTTTACCAGTTGATAGTTATGAGCCAATATGGTTTAAAAAACAACATGACAAACATACTGATAGTCTTTGTCATATTTATAACGGTGAATACTGGGATGCTAAGGCAAAAGGTGACTGGACAAGATGTCCAGAAATTTTTTAGTCACTTTAAACAAATTATAGCTTTGCTTTATTCTTCATTTTTATGGTGTGTTTATTTTTTATTTCCAATTTATTTTTTTAAATTCAATATAAAGAAAATAAATGCACATTACGATGACAGCTTGGCAATTTGTAGTGTCATGCTTGTCGTAAAACCAAATTGAGCTGAAGAATTTACGTATAAAAAAAAATCTTACAATAAAAGAGACTAAATTGTTTCATATTATTTCAACAAATTGGAATGTACAGATTTTTTTAAATTATATATTGAAATAATTTATCGTTGATAGATGAAAAAAATTTTTGTTAATACATAGGTATATATATATATATTTTTTTTTTAAATTAACAATGACAAAATATTAAAAGAAAAAAAAAATATAAACATAATCATCAGCTGCTGAATGAAAACTACAAAAGAAAAAAAAACTTATCAAAAAAAATAATAATCCAGGTGGTTTTGAAAAATAATTTAATAATTTATTTATTTAAACAATTTTCCAAAATAAAAAAAACGAATTATCAATTTTTATTTAACTTGAATTTATTATTTATTATAAATATATCAAATTCAAAAATTCTTTATTATTGAACGATAGTTTAAAAGCAAAAATTAACTAAATAGATAAATATAAATATTTGAGATTAGCAAAATGAAAACCAATATTTACAATTTTAAGTCCTTGGCTGTACTATAATTTTAAAAATAGTCGATGAATAATGATAACCGATAAAAGATGATATATATATTATATCTGTAAACAATTATAAATAAAAAAAATAATTATTGAATGAAAAGAAAAAATATAAATATATATAATTATTAATATATAAATTGAAGAAAATGAAACGAGTAGAAATAAATATAAATGAAAATAATATTATGAGACGAAAATAATTAAAGAAAATTAAAAAATAAATAAAAAATTGTTAAGTACATGATAATATTTGGATATTGTAAAAGTTATTCATGCTTTATTGAATAATATGAGTATATTTTATATATTTTTTTTTTTGCATATTGCTTGTTTTCTTTTTTTTAAATTAAAAATAATTTTATGAAAATTGTAAAAAATATATTTAGGCATTTAATTGCCAAATGATTTTAATCAACAATAAAAGCACAAACTATTTCAACTGGCTTTATTAAAAAAAATGATAAAGAAAAAAAAATCCAATTAATGCTAAAATAAAAATTGCAATATTTTTAAATTTTTTAAAATTATCCATTTGCATATAATAAATAAAAATAATTTGTTGTCGTAAAGTGCCTATGGTTTCCCGTTCGCTAATCAGCAATTAAGGTTATCCAAGTGTCGATTAATAAACTTGTAATAATAAACAATAATTATGTTTAAATAATTTAACGTTAAACTAAAATTTAATTAACGAGTAATCGACATATTGCTGTTTAAATTGCCCAAACAAGAAGAAAAAAAAATTACCAAGCCGACAAAAATAAATAATTGTAAATTTTATATATATAATATATATATATTTAAAAAAAATAATACGAATCGAGTGATAAATTCAAACTCCAACAACGATGCTTCATGATTTTTATATTTGTGCTAAAAATTAATAATAATTTATGTTTAAAAACAAAACAAAACAAAAATCATGTGCTCATGTTCAAACTCATATTACGTTTAAAAATAATTGTAAAAAATAATAATAATAATAATCATGAAAAACAATTGTATATATAAAACAATATTATACAAAAAAAAAAAAAAAAAAACCATATAAAAAAATAAATAAACTTAAAAAAATTAAATTTTATTATTTAAAAATTACCGCGTTAAAAAAATTTCGACCAATGAATTTTTTTGTTTTTTATAATTGGATAATATCTCGACCAATGAAAAATCATTTCTCCAGCGAATTTTAAGGGGAGTTGTCGTTATGATCTATCTTTCTCTCTAACATATGTATTATTCAATTATTCATCTCTTTTTATCAACCAACGAGAAGTACCGGCGTCATTAGTTTTCCAGCTAGCCAGCAAACCATCAGTAAAGTTCATATCACTGCGACAAAAAAAAAACTACATATATCATTTAAGAAATCATCGTATTTTAATAATTATCATTCAATTGTCATTTCTGTCATAAATTCCAATCAATAAACAAGGTTAATATACATTTTAATTAATTAAATTATCGTAATATACAAAATTATAACAAAAAAAAAAGAGGAAGAAACGCAAAACATTAATAATAATAATAACCATCCTTATCATCATCATCGAGTTGTAAAATTAATAGTGATTCATTAAAAAAGTAGTTATCAGTGTTAAAAATTAATAATTAAGACATTAAACGGTTTAATATCAATGAAATTTTATAAAATTAAAGAAAAAAAAGGATAAAAGCATTTTGATCGGCAGGTGTGTGTGTGTGTGTACGTGAATGATTGTGTGTTAGTATCCGGACTACCTCGGTACATCTCTCTCTCTCTCTCTCTCTCTCTCTCTCTCTCTCTCTCTCTCTCTCTCTCTCTCTCTCCCTCTTCTCTTGGACACCCTTTGGTGCCGTAAAATTTATCCAGCAGCACCAAGCATAGCGCTCATTGTTAAATATATATATATAAAATTTTCTCTCTTTTTCCCTGCAAAAAAACCCCTTTATCACCCCCTCAATCATCAATGTTAGAGGGGTATTTGACGCCCGTGCGATTGGGATTCTGCGCTTCACCGGTGTGACTGCTTTCGATTGTTGGCGGGCGCCGCCATCTTGGTCAGTGATCTAGCGAGCGGCAGTACGTGAAGCCGTCCTTAATAAAAGACAAAAAATAAAATCCATTTTTAATAAAAAAACGTTTTAAGGGATACACACGTATACACGTAAGAAGATGAATATTACTTATCAAAAAAAAAAAAAAAAAAAAGAAATCATCACGTTTTCATTATCAAATTGACATTTTTTTTTTTTTTTTTTTTTTTTTTTTTTTTTTTTTTTTTTTTTTTTTTTTTTTTTTTTTTTTTTTTTTTTTTTTTTTTTTTTTTTTTTTTTTT
>JAPYYR010000530.1:0-36112 GCA_030523065.1 Aphidius colemani
AGCTTACTTGATATGGAATTTCCCCCAATTCAGCGTTAGCACCATTGATGATTCTTGACTCTCCTTGTGTTGAAGGAATAGAATGAGCTAAAAAATTCAAAATTTGTACATTAAAATATTCGAATATGTTTTGTTGATTAGTTTAAAAATTAAATACCACAAGAAAAGGCAATAATGCCAGCAATTATTAAAAATATCTTCATTATTTAGAGAAAATTCTTCTATAGCGTAAACTGTCACACTGTGAAGTGAGTGTTTATAATTTATCAATCCAGTTTATATACTTTTTCATTCAATCGTTTCCCTTTCTTGAGAAATTTATTAAATCAATAATTTTTACGTTTTGTCAGAAATTTATTTGAGATGTATGATTTTTTTGATAACAGATCTTGAATATTATTTATTTATCAAAACGTGATATGATTTTTGCGATTTTAAAATCACGGATTTATTAATTTTTTCATTTATGTATTTATCAATTGCCACTTGATGGACTCTGATGAGATTGCTCTTTTAATTTTTACGAGATAACAGAGCGAACAAAAAATCTGCACATCTCATTCAGCTATGTGTATTTCAATGACCAATGATATGATAGCGATAGCAAGACTGAATGTCAAATGGATAATCGATCGTCTTGAAATTTGCCAATTATTGATAGCGTATAGACAAGCTGAATTTACTACTGACCGATAAACCCAATGTTACGCCTTCCAACACTCGCCATCTGATAATTTTTTCATTACTATTTTTTTTGTTTTAAAAAAAAGGATAGTTAAAAAATTCATTTGATTTAATTTATATATTTTTTTATTTATTCCATCCAATTAAAACACAATAATGTTAATGCAGATTAGTTAGAATTTTTGTATTATTTTATATCTTATATTGATCGATCCAGTCAACATAGGCACGTGTGTCGGTATAAACAGTTGGATAGGTTTGAAGTGCACAACCATAAGACCAAGATACAATCCCAACTTGTTTTCCATGAATAATCAATGGTCCACCAGAGTCACCCTTAAAAAAATTAATTAATTTCCAATAAATATAAAATAGTTTAGATCAATTATTTTTTCATTTACATTGATGATAATTTTTTTTTTTTTTTTTTTTATATTTACATTACATGCGCCTTTTTGTGAAAAAGGATTAAGTGCACAAATATGGCTACTTAAAACTGGTGGAAATTTAATACTTTCGTATTTTTTTTTGCAATAATTTTGTCCAACAATAAATATTTCGGCTTTTTGTAGATAGGTAGAACTCGAACCACCTTCCTTTGAAATAAAAAATAAAATCAACTTAAAATAATACCATTCAATTAACAGCAGTACGACAGATAAAAAAAAATGATTGATTACTGTAGTGACTCCCCATCCTGAAACAATGGCACGTGTACCAGCGGGAATTTTATTATTTGTATTTTCTAATTGTACGTAATTTAGTGATGATGTAACTGCAAATTCTCCTACAATCTGTTGAAAGTTTTATAATTCAATTAAATTCATTTATTTAAATTTCATTTAAAAAAAAAATATAATAATTTTAATTACCACTAAAAGAGCTATGTCGTGTTGAGTTGTTTTGCCATTAAAACTTTCATGAACAATAATATCCTGAACTCGATACGTCAATGTTGGATTGTCCAAACTAACAGTACCAGCAACTACTTTAATTCGTCTAGCTTTTTGTCTAAAAAATCACACTTTTCATGTAGTTTATTATTTTAAATTGTTAATTATAACTTACAACTATATTATTTTAAAACGTATATGAACCTTTCAACACAATGTGCAGCTGTTAGAACAGTTTTAGTAGATATTATTGAACCTCCACAAAAATGGGCACTATTTTCAATTTGTTGAAGTGAAACCTACAATTACAATAAGCAAAAAAAGAATATAATACGAAAAATATTTATATTTATTGAATTTAAATTACCTGGAATGGTATTTCACCTAGTTCGACATTATCACCGTTGATTATTCTTCCTTCTGTTTTTGATGAGGGTATATAATGTGCTGAAACAAGTCCAAATTGATTAAATTAATATTAAAATACATTCACCAGTATTATGACAAGATAAATTAGGTTCGTGTTATAATAATAGATTTCATTATACCATGGGTTATTGTCAGAAGACCAACAATGAATAAAAACATCTTCATGCTTATTCTTTACTTTAAAAATAGCTCTTGACTAACCCGAGTTAAAATTTTAATAAAGTCTTTTTCATGTGCAGCAATTATTCAAATATTTAAACAATAATTTTATTGATATAGTCATATAAATAATAATGTTATCTAAAAATGATTTGTGAAAAATAATGTCTATAAACCCTATCTTGAGAGCTTCATAGTTTATATAAGACCTAATCGCGAATGAAATAATTCTTAGTAATTTCAACAGCACGAAAGATTGCTTTGTACGATAATCTAACTCATGTTTGATATGATAGACCTATTTTTTATTATTTTTCAAGTTATCAGGTGAGGTTGATGTTCATATTTATTAGATATTTATCAGGTGCCAATAAATAAACATAGCTCGAAATATTTAATCACACTCTGAATGATTTAGAATAGGAATTACCTCTTGAAAAAGTTATCAGTATAAAATATTTATTTAAAAATTTCGTTGATTAAATTATTTTGAACAATAGTAAATTGAGCTTATTTTACTCACAGGATGCGCCGTCGTTCATATTGCGCATTTTGGAGTTTATCGATTCATTCTCAGGCGCATATCAGAGTCTCGACCTGCAGCAAGGACTCGAAATAATAATCATATAAACTAAATTTAAACAATGTAGCAAACAAAAATTTATCCCAATACAAGTTTTTTAAATTTTTTCATTTCAAGGCTGATTATGCAATTGTGTAGTAGTGGTGACTCTATAGCTTTGACTTTGTAAAGTTGTATTAAATTTTTGATAAGACTGAATTTTTATTCTCGAGTTTACAGCGAGCCATTGCATAGCGTTGTTATACAAACACTTAATAACTCAATTATATCTAAATTTATAATTTATTTTAAATTTGAAATTTATTAATAAATCAATTATTAAATTTCAATTTGCTATATTTGATTGGTGTAAAAGAATAGCTTTCATGAAATAAGAAAAAAAATATTGGCATGTATTATATGAAATAATTTGCAAGTAAAATTTTATCAAATATTCTGATCACGTGGATAGACTGCATACATTGGCTTCGATGAATTTGCACACCGCAGACTATTCTAGCGTATATTATTCTGTCATCGATTTAGTTGATCGAATTTAATGTGGATGTGTATTCATCTATTCCTGAAAACGATATAATACATTAGTACAATACTCCCAGTTTAATCATCTTATCTCATCTCAAGTTTAGTTTAACAATAATACACTCGACTGTACTTCATATACACGTGCAGAATTAACACGTAAATATTAGAATTAATTCGGGTATTTCAATGACAATATTAAAAGGATTTTTTTTTTTTTTTTAATCAATACTCATCTTGTTGAATGGAAATTCATTAATTTTTATTGTAAAAATTGTATAATTTTGTCATAATATTGTTACGTATTTTGTCATTTAATGAGAAGCTTGAAAATGACGTTAATATCCAATTTTAGTTTGAAGAAAATTTAAGCGTTTTGGAATGACAGTGTTGGCATAGTTCCAACCGCTAATGTCAAGTTGCTGTTATTCAATGGTACATTCCTGAATATTACAAACCCATATACTCTGTTACGAAATGAGTTGAGCGAAACAATTATTTGCTAGTTTCTTATTAAAAAAAGTGAATATAATTGCGAGCTATTTTTTAAATTTTACTTGACAACCAATGTCAAAATATTATTAAAAAATTAAAAAAAAGGACAAATTCATCGGCTTGTATGGATAAAAGTACGACTTTAATTTTCATTATTCTTTTATTTGTTGATATTGATCGTTTTACTTGAGATTAAATTTTCCTTTCTTTTTCATTTGCAAAAGTATATTTTTTAAAATTCAATTTTCCGGTTTTATTCATTTTTTTCTTTCGCTATTTCTCGTTGATCGAATAGAATTTCATTTGATCGAGAAAAAAAATAAAACATGATTGGTACCTTTGCACTGTTGCTTTGTTAAACAAAAATATCGAACATAAAATTGGAAAAATTTTGTTTTATCTAGAAACATAATAGCTTCATTAATATCATATAAAAATTATCTGATTATTTTTTTTTCTATTTTTTATCTACGTTATGTATTAATAGCCATATATTTATAATAATAATTATAGTTAATCTAATCGAGCTAACGTTGATAAATTACCAGAAAATTTCGAATTAAAATAGCCAAAGTTATGAAAGGTTTTGTCTCGTTAATTGGATACATATAGACCACACAGTTTCAGTGACATATTTGTAAAATTACTTCCACTACAACGATGTTATTTTTATCAGCATTGTAAATTTTCATTGTTTAAATTGTAGAATCGATAATTATTTTTTTTTGTTTTTGTATGACTAAAATTCCATTAACTTTTTTATTTTTCGATTTTTCTGCTACGTTTGACAATTGATTTACAGCTGCTATTGAGCTTTTATTATTTTTCATTACTGATACCGAAAATTATAATTGAAAAACGATTTTCTTCGCAATGGTTATCAATAAGAGCTTTATAAAGTACAAAGAATCAAAAGGCTCTGATTGAATATCGCGGTCATTGTTATAGTAAGTGCAGTTCTTTTTTTTTTTTTTTAATTTTTATTTTGGTGTTTACATTCATGATTGAAATGTGGGTTTATGATTTTATTATTTTTTAAATCAATTTTAAATAAAAAAGATAGTATATATGGTTTGGATGTAGGGAGTGGTTTGTAAATCAATTGGATTAGCTTGACAGTTGAGTTTCAGTGGTGTCGAGGGAACATTGATCGATTGTCGAGCAGATAGATGTGATTGGGGACTACTGGACCCTCAATATTCACCTACTCAATAAGTCAAAGAAAATGTTTATTTCAGTTTATACTGTTAAAGTGTCCCATGACTATGAATATACCCAATTTCGGTCGTAAATAAATCATTTATTTATGTCATCAGTAAAATTTATCAAAAATTATTTGTTCCATTTTTCTTTACAATTTGATTTTCATAAAATTTATTTTGTTTTATTTTGAATATTATCGTACATAAATATTCACGTCAAATAGACATCGATTTGTTGATAAAGTCAGTATTCCACTAGAATGATCATGAACATACACATTGACATTGGATCTGTCGTTTTCTATTGAAAAACCATTTTACTTTGATTTGAAACCGCACTTCAGATAGTGACCATTCACTCTGCCATTCCACTTGAAAACGTCATCGTCGTGTGAATGTACACTACATACCTCTATATTATTTATTTATTTCTACTCTTTGCTTTTTTTTTTTTCCCCTGTAATTCGACAGATCTCATTTCAGTTGGTAAAACTTTTCATCTTTTAGCTTCAATTCTTGAAATATCTATTAGAAAAAGATGAGTAAGTTGGCAACTTTTGTTGTTCAATCTATAAGTAAAAGAAACTTGACTTTTGACATGATTTAAAACCATCACATACAGACCATTTTTCAGTTTTATCTCATGACAATGTCAAATCGATTAGCAAAGGAGATGCCATTAAAATTGTTAGAAAAAAAACAAGCCATCCAAATAAAGTATAAAGTTTTGTGATGAGATCGACTCGGGGTATTTTCAGACAGATTTCATTTTTTAAATATTAAAATATTTCGGGGATATTTGTTATTGAATATTCAAAATATCACATGTGACAAAACGTCAACCAACGTCGATTGAAAAATTGACGTGAAAAAAGAAATAGTAATTGCAAATTGTTATTTATTTATTTTTTATTTTTTTGTAAGTTAAAAAGACTTGTGTATATTTTTTTTGGATCGATCACTCCCCAGTTGAAAACTTGTAGCATATGTGACAAATGTCCTATTTAACTGCTGTTTATCAAAGGCGTACCTGTTACTGGGTAAAGAAAGGAGGATGTTGTTTCCGAATAAATTTTGACACAACTTTTTTGATGCTTGACTGAATATTTTTGCCATTATTTTTTTTTTTTTTTTGAGATAAATAATCAATTATTAATGCTCCAAGTTTAATTGACTTGCATTGATTATATACTGTCAAATCAGTCTTTCTATTATTAAACATGATATTTTTGAACCCATATCATACTGAGTGCTACACAAACTGTTGAAGCTCGTTACGCTCAGTGCTCTTGACGTTCTTCACAATGAGATGAATAACTAAAGACTTTTAACTTTCACGCTTTTTATCTTCATCGTTAGTTTATATAATTATTTTTATTTGTTTCATAATTGTTTGTTTTTTATATTTAATGTATAGCTTTTATAAGGATACTTAGAATGTAGTGTGTTGTGATAAACTGACGTCTAATTTTCTTCATTAAAGTGGTAAACCAAGTCAAGGATCTTTAGCTGAAAGAAATATAGAGAGTAGAGTCAGATAAAGAAAGAAAAAAATAAACAAACAGACGTATAAGCCACAAGACTGTATCAGAACTTTGAAAAAGACGGATATAGCTTTTCGAAGACGAAAGCTACTTGAATAGAATCCCCAATTAGATTTTATCTCAATTAATGCTTTTTCATTTTGTGACTTTAATTTACCATGATAAAAAAAAAATAAATAAAGCTCATATTGTTGTTACGTAAAATTTTTATCAGTAGTTTTTCCAACAAAATTAGCTTTTTATCATTTAAATTTTTTTTGTATTTATAATAATTACGGAAGGATAGTTATTGATTAAAAGACATGATTGTTATCTTGACAGCCTTGAGTTATTTGACCTTTGACCTTTGCATTGGGGAATAAACTGGATCGAAGTTTGTCAAGTATTTAATATCCTTTTTCACTGGGTGGCGTTGCAATATGGGCTCGGTCGTTAGCCTCGAGAGGAGGATTCCCCCTTTAAGGATTGGTAAGGATTCTGTATGATTTGCTTTTGTAAGTTCACAGAAGATAAGCTGATGTCGCTAGCAACTGTACATTAAAGTTCACATAAAAAAGCTCGAATATAGAACGCTACTTTACCGTTATACAAAGGCTTTTGCCTTATCAACTCATGTTACTACGAGCTTTGATAATGCAAAAGCTCTGTGTATCAATTGACGTTATTCTAAAAAAATATTTCTACTGCTGTTGACTTCAAACTGACAGCATTCCTTTTTGCAGTCTTGACATTATCGATCACCGGCTTATTGGCTCTAACGCTTCGAATTTACTTATTGAATTTGTTATAAATAATTAATATTAAAGTCATAATTTTTTGTCATTTTTGAAAATAATATTTTGTTTCTCTTATAAGAGCGCATAGAACGTCTGAGTACTTTTTTTTTATTCTAAAAAATTGAGCTTTCAATAATGTTTCCATCTTGCATCATTAATTTATCAAGAATTTTGTAGAATACAGTTCAAGTTTGAAGCGTTTTACCAATTTTTATGCTCAGTTAAATTTCAATTCAAGAATTGTTGAGTTTACGATATGCAATTCTATTGAGAGTACTACAAAAGCTAATTGGCCAGTCAGACCCTTCGAACGAGGGGATTTAGTTATATGGCCGCGAAAGGTCAGAATGATAATCGCGACAATACAATTTACGTAATTCATATTACCTGCAACTGTTCATGATTAAAACCTCAATTTCAAACGGGATTTTAGAGACCAAAATCAATTATACTATTAGATAGATTTTTTTTAAACTAAATGAAATTAAACTCTTACAATTTTTTTATAATACACACGAATTTATTGTGCTGTCAAAAATGAAAAAAATTGATGAAAAATTGTAAAATATTATTTCTTTTGATGCATTTATTTTTTTATTTTGAGTTACATAAAAAAAATCGTGATGTATCGTTATTTTTTACTTTTCTTGTCATTCTTTTGTCTCAACCGCAATTGGCCATCGACTTGGTAGTTTTATGATTGTCAACTGCAACGATGACAAAGCCCCAAGGCGCCGTCTGATATGTATCCTTGTATTTTTTGTTAGCAGTACAATTTTTTTATCAACAAAACCTACTCATTCTCGATACTCTCAACAAATTCAAAGTTTTTTTTTTATCCTAAAAACTTATTTGTTGCTTGTTCTCTTTTGCTAAAAACTTTTACAATTGATCCGTAAAAAAATCACAAGTATATAAAAAACAAAACGAAAAAAATTGAAATTATTTTCAATGAGTCATTGTATGAAACACAGAGAATATTTTCTTCCGTTTCTATAATCTTTGATTCTCATGGGACATGATTCTTATCCTTGTACAGTGCTGCAACTTTGTGTTGTCTTATTCATATTTAAAAAAAAAACCACTTCTCTGATCTATTCGCCCTCGTTACTACGTGCATGCCAGTAGTCTCAAGGGAATTCGTGGTATAATAATGTTGACATAGCCAAGCATATACTGTACTTAAATAGCTTGTTTCTATCTTTACTTGTCGACTACTCAAACTTATCCCCTTGGACCTCATCTGAATCCTACCACGTCTTGCTGAAGCAATCATTCGGGTTTTTATTCATTTTTCATGCAAAATAAAATATAATTTGACTAAAATAGAAATGAAATTTGATTAAATATAGTATTTAAGTTTTTACAATCCTTTTTTTTTTTCTTTTCAATTTGTATTTTAAAAGGTTGTCATGAAAGATCAATTCGAGAAATTAAATAATAGACTGAGAAGAACAAGCCGTTGATGAAAGTCCCGGGACATAACCCTTTGTGATTTTACTGCTGTTACGACAGTGAAAGTGACAATGCTGGAGTCACTATAAACGTATGAAGAAGGGTTTATTCTTGAGAAGAGACAGGGTATATAAAAAAGTAAAAAGTAGCTCGGGGAAAAATATATTGGGGGTGCTACTGCGTGTCTGGTGTTGCGTTGATGGAAGAAACGATGTTGCTATATATGACGTTGTGCAAAAGGTACAAAAAAAGGCTTCTAGATCTTTGTTTTTTTGTTTTTTCGTTTTTTTTTTTTATCACACCCCTTGCAATTTACAGCCATTTATTTAATTGGTTCGTCAAGAACATCGACATCAACGTCTGATGAAAAGGCATTTACATTGAAAGTACAATCCTATACTTATACTTATAGTCTAGATATTTTTTATTCTCGTACTTTTGATGATGATCGATGATCACAAGCTCGTAATGAAGGAGAAAAATAAAATCTTTCATGTATACACATGAAAGGTATTTTTTTTCATTCAGCTGATGGCATATCGCGACTTCTTGGTGCCAAAAGACTCAAAAAATTTATACATACTTTTTATATCTACATTTATTTTTTTGTAAATTCAACTTGTCTTTTAAATTATCATTCTATTTTAGTCACAAGAAATAAAGTAGACTGATGATTGCAATTTTTTATTTCTTTTTTTTTTTTAAAAGCAAACGGATGATTGCTTTTATTGAATGGACAGCTGCACCACTTCAAACTGTGTGATTTAAATTCACGAGGTACTTTATCACCACTCGTTTGTCCGTGAAATTCTTTGTAACATTGTTTCAAAGAAATACAAAATAAATAACAATCACAATCCTTTGTATTATTCTATATTTTTCATCATGTTTTTGACAGAATTCAACACTATAGTTTCACGTATTTTATATATTTTTGAGTCAAGTGTCAAATACATTTTCGGTTATACAAAATGTTAAGATTGTATTGTAGCAGGGTAGTTCAAGAATTGTAGTGGGTGTTAGTTGGTTACTGGAGGGTCCCACTTAAAATTAATCTGCCTTGCCTTTATTCACCAGAGTTTATATACATATGCATGATGAATCGCGATGCATATGTACGAAACCGCGATTGTTCATGAAAGTTAAATACAAAGTTTCTCTGTATATAACCCTTGAGAATAAAGCACCCATCTGTTAACCAAGAATGACCATCCTTAGATGCTTTTAATGACTATGAAACTTTGGTCAGATCGTCTTTAACTTTTGACTTGATATTCGTGGGTAAACAAATTTCTCATTCCAACTTAAAATTATACTATCAAATAGAGATGAATAAAAAAATAACATTCACTTTTCTTTTTTTTTTTTTCATTTATTTTCTCCCTCGTGATGCTATGGATCATTTTCGTTTTTTTTTTTATTTATTATTTTTTTCCTGTTTGTTAAAACAATAGTCTTTAATCTTTTCAAGATGATGAAGATAAAAATAAAGAAAAACTTTTGCGTGTTTAGCTTGTGTATTTCACTTGTGATTACATGAGGGTAAGGGATCTGGATTTGATGGGGAAACACTTGCTGTTTTCATGGTATTATTGTACCTGTAAATCATCTAGAAGGTGCTGCCAAGGACAAGGCACTTTGTTGAAGTATCACTATATCAAGTAGATACATACGACTGGTGTCTTACGACTCTTTGCATTTTTAAGTATTTGCTTCTTCAGACACAAGTCCTCCAAGACATTCAGATATTCATTCTCTGTTTGTTTACTCAAAATTCATATCACTCTCTATTTTCTTGCTTTAATTCCATGAAAAATTTAAATGAATTTCTTTTTTTTTTTTTTATATTTCCATTAATATTTGAGGTATTTACTAATAAATGAAATCAAATTGGTTATAAAATCGAATGCTATACTATTAATACGATACTCACGCACGGGCTATTGGTCATTTGGTATATGCACAATCTGGCAGCGACGTCCTTTAATTACCACCGATGAATTACGGCAAACAGTTGGTCGGCATGTTCAATATTTTCGACAAACCACTTGGTTTTCATAAATAAAAATTAACAATTTCCATGATAAAATTTTCAAAAAGCATTTTCTTTTACACACGTATGAATAAAGTCTGATTTATAAGTTCACTAGACATTCGAAATGAATTTGTTATTTATTCAAAATATTCAATGGTTTTAATAGTTTTCGTTGAACCATAATGCATTTGTTATTTGTATGAATGAAAATGTTGAGTTGACAAATTTGTAAAATATATATTTAGTCTTATTTGATTGCTCTTGTTGTTTCATCATTGGTATTGTTCCTGATACATCAATCTACTTTTGATGTATTTTGTCTATTTGACGATACTGCTTTTAGTTTTCATTTTGATATAAAATTTGTGTGCAATTCGTTTGGTAAGGGTGATAAATGCATTGTTCGCTTTTACTCTATTGAATTGTACAAAGGACTGTTAATTGCACTACTGATGTGCATTATAATTGTTGTTGCATTCTCTCCTAGATGTGATAATCATGATCAAAGGTATACATTGTGTATGTTTTTTTTGTTCAATTTTGATACAAAACTCTGTCCATTAAAAAGTTGTTGAGGAATATGTAATAATATTTTTTACGGAAGAATTAATTCTTTTTTATTAATTAATGAAAAAATTAATAATTTGAAAATACAATTAGTTGAGCAATTATTTGATATGTCTTTAAAATATTAAAATTCGTAAAGTGTACTTTGTTGAACTCCAAAGTGGCTTGTCGGTAATTAAACAGTGGCTTGAATTAGTTTTTTCTAGAAGAAGATTTGGTAATTCAAAATAAAAAAAAAATATATATATATGTATACTGAGAACGTGATTCGGTTTCTAAAATCAAATGCGGAATTTAAAATCACAAAGAAAACGTCCGGATTGGAAGATTTTCATCTTCATCTAAGAATTTTTTTTTAAGTTTCTTTCTCATTTTATTTTCTTTTTCTGGTCTCACTGATATAATACACCGCCTACTTTATCTCACCCTACTATACATATTTGCATCACAAAATACATACTTTTCATTCGCTTGAATTTTTCACCGTTTCATTAAATTTTCTGGCATGAGTTTTTCAACCAACGACGGATGCTCTCGGCATCGTGAATACTTTTTCTCGATTTTACCCTACAAAAAGGGTTGAATTAAGTATTTTAATCTTGACAGGAGTGAATCATCCAATCATGAAAATTTTTTGTTATACTAAAAATTTACAAATCTTATTTTATCCATTGTTCTCTGTTCTGGTCACTTGTAAATTAATAATGGTCAACTGAGTAAAAAAGTTTTGTTGAAAGAAAAAATTTAGTGAGCTTGGACAAGTGCGTTTTCTCTCTACTCTAAACAAAATTGAAAATTTATAAAGTTTGCGTGTACTAATCATCTTTAATCTCAAGTTTAGCAACTCTCTATTTTCCTCGACGGCTTGGTGTATTTATTGTGAGTAAAATGTAATCTGCTACTTGTCTGTACACAACACGCACTCCTTTGCAAGTTTATCATGTGCACATTCAACCCCACGTACTGAGTGAAAATAAATACTCTAAAATCAGACTAGAAAAAAAAATACAAATATTCCCATTAAGCTGTAATTAAAAAAAAAATATATATATATTAAAATACAAGCTAAATGAGTTGATACATTATATACATATTTATAATCAACTGTAGAAAAAATTTTATCACAAATCGGCTTTCATGCGCTACTGATTTTTTTCCATTTCCAACTCCCCCATAATGAAAATGCCTAGAGGCATTCATTAATCCGCAACAGTTTCCAAGTACTCCTATTGTTTGAAAAAAAAAAATAAAAAATCGATTTCACTTTTAACTTGTGATATTGATTTTTCATTGGAATAATAATTAATCTTTCTTTTAAAATAAATTTAATTAATTTTATTATCCAATTATCTTTTTAAAAATTTTAATTATTCATTGATATAATTATCGGTATTTTTTTTCATTGTGATTTTAAATCATGTGAGAGAAAAAACCCAGTGAAATGGATCTAGTCATTATGACATTATCATGTGCGATATACTGACTGACCGAAAATAAACTGGTGTTTCATATTACATGGTCATGCCCAAGTCGAGATGATATATTTCTGGTGATATCCGATATGATACACCTAACACTGTCGACAGTTGCTATTACTTTATATACCTATATACTGTGTCAATAAATCAGAGATGCAATGAATCCCCTCTTTTATTTGACTTGAAAAAAATTCAAAAACATGGACAGCAATAGTGTTGAAATTTAATCATCACCAGAATCATTTTATTTCAAAATGAATCGATTATCTTACAAGTTTAATTAAGTAGATGTGGATGTGTGTTTGTTGGGGATAACTCTCGTCAACTAAATTCGCCATCATATGGACACAGTGATAAGGCTTTATTGCATTAACATTGTATACATACTGTCAGGCAAGTGATGGTCACCAGCTACGACCAAAATCCATAACTGTTTTGTTGTATGATGAGATTGATCCACAAGGCACATGTTAGCCAACATTCTATTCAATCTATATACCCATTCAGGATTTACCAACATGAATACATGCATTTGTTGAATGTATTTTCCATATTCCAAATAGAATACGAAAACGATAGAGACATTGAATTTTCTTTCAAATATTCATTAACATAAACTATGTTTTTTAAATCTCTCATTCTCAAGCTGCATAATCTTTATACACTGGATTTTTTGAAAAGGATAACGTTTTATTCGTTTTATTTATTTATAAATTTCCATTTTTACTTTTTATCTGATTCTCTTAAATTTATACAGTTACCATGTTAAATATTTATCGCACATTTGTATTAATTTCAAGATAGAACATAGTCTCATGCTACTGAAGAAAAAATAAATTCAAGACACCTGTGTATCATAATTAAACTTGGTATACACAATGACTATATTGGTTGTTGTTTACCCTTCATGATGTCGATAGTTTCCCAGGGGTGTTATCTATCTGGGTTGGCTTTGTCTCTATATTTTTTTATATAACATTGATTCACGGTTTATGGACATCAAGGTAACCATGTAGAATCAAACGAACCAAAGTTAATTTGAATTATAAACTTTTTATATTTAATTTATGATCAATAATATTTTATAAAATTTATATAAGTATAATTAATAATTGAAAGGAATATTGAGATAATAATGCTTTCAATTCTCTAACTCTCTTGTTCCTTTGATCCGTGATTCTTCTTTAGATAAAATCAAGGGTGGTCTTACAATATCAAGTCTTTGTGAACCGGAAGGGAATTATCACGGTCGAAATTCAACCTTCCTTTTTAAGGCGTTGAATATCTACATGGGCTATGCGAAATAAAGAAAATTTTACTATGTAAAAAAAGACTTCCCTTTTCAAAGTTATTCCTCAACTTTTGTCCATTCTGATGTACTTTTTTGAATTTTTATTTTTTACAGTCATAAAAAAATATTGATTTATCATATGAACAAAACTTTGTCATTCAAATTTAGATTCAATTGAAATTTATATATACGTATGTTTCTTCGTCAAAGAAGTAAAAAAAATATAAATATTTTTTTCAAGAAAAAATAAGTTTGTAAGACTTAAAATTCGTAATATCGAATGTTAAATTTTTTGTCTTTCCCTACTCACTTTTCTTCATCGCGCGATAATTTAATCAATTATAGCAGAATTCACTTGAACAGAGTATTTCAATAGACGCCTAATTATCTTTGTAGACTATCTATAGCATAAAGTAAAATAAAATTAAGCAAGAAAAAAAAAATAAAAAAAAAACCAGATGAAATATTAAACATGTGCCATGGATGTTATCCGTTTAGATTCAGTTTGCATCTGTGGTACGAAGGAAAAAAAAATGACCTCAATTTAACAACTAAAATTGTTTTCATTTTATTTTTTTTATTCACATCAACATAACAAATGGGTGATATAAAAATGTAGACATCGTTTAAAGGTAAAAGATTCAGAATGTGGTAAAATATCAGTAGGCAAGATACAACCATTAGACTCCAGGTGCTGAATATCTCACCCCTGTACATCATCATCATCTAACCCCTCTGTATCTGGTGATCACAGTCGAGATTATGCTACAAACTGTCGTATGACTCTGATCACGCTCAATTTATCTACTTGACTGATTTATCATAGTTTTTTTCTTTTTTAATTTTCTCGTTTCAATTTATATTTTTTTTGAAATTAAAATATATAAAATTAGTTAATTGAAAGTCTTCAAATCTATCATATCTTTCTTTTGGACAATATTTTTTCAATCAATATATTGCATAAAAAAAAAAAAAGAATGTGAGTTCTTATAAGTATTCATTATTTACTCAAGAATACTTTAAAGAGTTTCATACTTTTTACCTCAAACATTAACTCTCGACAGACATCACCAGACCTTGTGCCAATTTCATCAAACCCCGAAGCAAAAGATTAAGAAAAGTTACAATTAAAAATGAAAATAATAGTTAAATTTTTTAAATGAAAATAAGAAACTGCTATTTTTCAAAGTTAATATATATAAATAAATGAAGAGGAAAATATAAATATTGATTGCTGAAGAATTTTATTTGTGTGATGTGGTAAAATCAATATACACTTTTGTTTTTAACAGTATTATTTTTATCCGAAGTAAATAAAATGTATACAGACATAGATTGATATCAAGTTTATAAATAAAATCTTAACATTTTTCTTTATACTTTTATTGTAATTGAAATATACATTTCTTTGTCTGGATAATTAATAACCCTTCGAAAATTCAGGTATACATCAGACATTTAAAAAAGTAGTTTAGAAATAAGTAAAAACCAAGACAAGTCGGTTCGTGTCAGGGGATTCTTAAGGAGTTGAAAATGAAAATATACAGCAAACCCAAACACCAGTCAATTTTTTCCTTTGCAACTTGTTTTTTCCCATTGGACATCATCCACTCTATTCTGTGTCTGTCTTAAAATTGCCCTGGGTCATTCTATCTGTCTGCTATCAACATCAAAGAGCTCACGTATATTTACTTTTTAGATTTTTTTTTTATAACATTTGTGTTTATTATTCAGTATGATTTCCCTATAATATGTCATTCAAAATTTGTCTTTAAAAGAATTTTTTTTACCAAGCATATTCACAGCGTTGTTCGTGAATAAATCTTTTAGGTAGTTCAACCATTTCACAACAACCGTTGTCGGAATATTTACAATTTTCCCTTCGATAATTGCACTTTTCTTCATGAGTATCTTTTCTACAACGCCTTGGCTGTACTTGGCATCCAAAATTAGCCCAACGACATGACAATGTATCATCTGGATTTAAATACTCTTCAGTAACATAACAAATTTCATCTTCATCATTATCATTATGATGATACTTGTTGTAATTGCATTTTTCTTCATGAGTCCATTTCTTTCGTCTTGGCATTTTAACCATACAGCCAAATGTTCCAAATTTACATTCAATAATTTCTTCTGGATCATCACTATCATCATGAATATTTAATGACTCCAAATTCTCATTTATATCATCAAATTTTTGTCTTCTATCTTTGTAAATACAAATTTTTTCATGTTCAAGTCTTCTCCATTCTATCAGCTTAACATTACAACCAACTGCATGATATTTGCAATGTTCAGTTGTTCCTTCATCACTGTTGTAATCATTTGATGAATGATCATCTTCATTAACAGGATATTGATATCCAGAGCGACCTATTCTATCTTTGTAAATACAAATTTTTTCATGCTCAAGTCTTCGCCACTCTATCAGTTTAACATTACAACCAACTGTATGATATTTGCAATATTCAGCTATTCCTTCATCATCGTTGTAGTCATTTGATGAATGATCATCTTCATTAATACGATATTGACATCTAGAACGATGTAGCTCTATAAGATGCTCTGGTATTTTTGCTCGACATCCAAGATATGCATATTGGCATGAGTGAATTTCTTGATCTTCCTGTGGTGCAGGTGGTGACCAATTGGCTTTTTCTTGGTCTATAAATGGTGCACTTGGTTCATAACTATTGAGAACAAGTTTATATAGATATAATATTTTACATTTGTCATTATATAATTTGTTGTTTGTTCAATAAAAATAAGAGTACTTACTTTGGTGGATATAGTGGATATGGGTGTGGCATAAAATGAATCGCTGGTGGTGGATGATAGTTATGGCCTTGATGGTTCACCATTATTAGTTTTAATGGTGATTGGCATGTTGGACAAGAGTAATAATAAGGCTTACAACGATGACACATTGTATGACGATTAATACACGAATACTTGGGTGTGTCTTCCATCTCATACAGACAAATTGGACAAATATTTTCATCTCTAAATTTTTCATAAAGATTTGGATATAAGCCTGCCATAATCTAAATAATTGATTCAATTGTTATTGATTTTCATATTTTTATTTAATAATCTACTTATCTTAAAAATAATTTTATTCAATTTTAAATTTAATTACTTACTGCTTGTGTTTTTCAATAAAATTAAATGAAAAAAACAAAAGAGATTGTCAAAGTATCACGTATCACGTATCACCTGAAATTCGAATGATAAATTTGATAAATTTTATCTTTAATAATTGCGTCTGAATTGTCTCTATACCACAACAAGACTGTAATATTTTTTTTGTATCACTGGTGACTAATACCACTCACATTATCACTGATAACAAACAGCCATGACGTGTTTATTTACACAGAAGGAGTCTCGTGCAAGTAAAGTGGGATTTATTCGTATTCAAGTTAAATTATTTTCATTGTATAAATTCCTATTACATCAGAACATTCTGGATTTTAAAAATACTTTAATTATCTTGAAATAACAAAATAATCATTTAGAATTCATGTACATTTATTTAGCATTATTGACTTTGACTAACTAATTTTTTATCTCTGCTCATCTAGCAATTTGTCATGAACGTAATTTGAAGTCAAAATATGAACAATTTTCGGTCAAACTAAGTAAAAAATATAGACAAATGTAGTTTGTTGTTTGAGACAAAAAGAGGGATAAAAAAAAAATGGGTGAGAGGTAGAAAAAAATGGACATGAAACCAAACACTCTCAAGCGAGTCTCGGATATCTCTCCAGTGTGATAACCCTCAGTATTTCAATACCTTCGACTGTGTCACATCAAAGATATCATACTAGACCATAGAATAATACACACTAGCCATAAGTCACTTATGTAAATGTGATGGAAGCATACTCCCATGTCGATCACCTTGGAGCCTATACCTTCTATACTTAAACCAAAATTAATTTTCATACATACAAAATGTGATTTTGCTATTTCGTATGTTTACATTAAAATATCATTTCAAAATCATAACAAATAAAATATAAAAAAACATATTTTTTAATAAATAAATTTGTTGATTTGTATCGTTTAATTAAATTGAATATTTGTCTGTTGAGAAAATATATATTCAATGTTTATTTACCGAGTACAATAAACAAGCTGAACAAGTATCAGTTAGGTAAGCCATCATTTTCCTTGTTTACATCTAACATCGAGTAAGCAAACACATTTAAGTCCTTGAAATTTTTCAAGCATATTATACCCAAGGAAACGTCCTGTATTACGAAATAGTCCTCCGTCAAATTTTGACAATAATCACTTTGAAAATAATATGAGAAATTTATCTTTTTAATGAAAATATAAATTATTTATTTAATCGGTATAAATAAAATATGCGATATAAACAAAAAAGTTAGTTAATCGAGAAAAAAAATTTGCTAGATTCATTGGAAATTGATTGAGCTATAGATTTTTATCAAATCGGTCTTATGAAGAAATTTAATATCAGAGTGACGTATTGGATTAATCTGATTATCGTTTTAATTCGTTTCAATTTTATCAGTATTTATTTTTTTTCTTAGTAATTATTTGTGTATCGCAACTGGGACCTTACACCCGAGCAAAAAAAAGTAAATTTCTTATAAAGAAACATACGTCTTATTTTTTTTTCCTTTGTGATTGATGTGAAACGATAGGTGTTCACAAATCAGCTCAGCATATCTACAGTTTTATTTCGTACAGATTGATTCTCAAGCATATATACATTTTGTATTTTTTTTTATTATTGTGATCGATATCACGTTTACGTATAGCATATGAAAATTGTCGAAGGGGAAAAAAATATATATAAAACTTTGAAAGACGAATCCTTTCCGGTTGTTCGATTGTTAGGCTTCAGTTGGAGGTTTTTCATCACCAAGATCTTGACATCATGTGGTTTCATAATGCACTGTATAATTTTGTAATAATTCATTTTTAAAATCATTGACATATTTTTCATACTGTCATTTACTTTTTTTTACATTTCGATGTAAAACAAATAAAATAAAAATGTCACAAAGCTAGGAGGTTAGTTGACAAGCCTGTATCTTGAATTTGTCTCCAGTGGGAATTTTTGAATTGAATTCGTATCTTACGAGACACACAAATGTCTGTAAAGTATACGTATCCACTTACATCGTTTTCAGATCTGTTTTTAGATAGTAGAATGGTTCATGTTGACTTTCTCAAGAGACACTTGGTTTGCTTTCCACATTTTGAATTAGTATCATATATATATTCACTTGTCTATCTTCATAGAGAGCTTTTTATTTTATTTTTTTCTGACACAAATAGCAGTTGTAGTAACATAAAAAAATGCCTCAGGTAGACAAAAAGTAAAATCGTTCAAAACAACAATATAAAACTTTTGTAAATTTCATTTTTTTTTACCTTTTTATATTCGTTTGATTTTTTTTTCTTTTATTTATCATTTTACATCTTTTTATTATTTTTGAAATTGTAATAGCTAACTTATGAAATTTTAAAAAACTTTATTTTTTATAAATAATATATTTTGTATTATTTTCTTTTGTACGGATTTTTCTTTGTCTTGATTTTATAAAAAAAATTTTTGGTCTTGCACCTTGTCTGACAATATACTCGCATACATTGGTTAAAGTTTTTTCGAGTTACAAGATGTTGCTGAGTGATATTATCATATGACCTACAGTCTCTCTTCAGTATGTACATAAAATAATTCGTACGCACTGTATACATGAACAGTTAAAAATGTTAAAAACTTGTCTCTCAGTGAGAAAGAAAAATAAAAAAAAATCAAACGAAAATAAATAAAACAAAAATCCCTTGAGGACCGAGACAAAAAAAAAAAAAAAAAGTTGGAAAGTCCACTGATGCGTCTGTAAAACTAATTCTTTTTTTGTATATACTTTATTTATTTTCATGTTGTTATGATAAAAGTTTTATTCAAGTCTCTGATAGAAAATTGTTTTACCAAACTGAATATCATTGGTAAAATAAATCCAAGCCAAAAATTGTGAAATAAAATTTCAACAACAAAAAGAAAATGAATAAAATATTAATACAATTTTATTTTTTTCTTTAAACAAAAAATTTAATATCAAATGAGAATATGATGGTGTGTTTTAAATAAATATCGAAATATTCAATAATAAATTTAGAAAAATTCGGCAAAAAAGTAAAATACACAATCAGTCTCGTCAATCAATGTCACCAACCATCTGTTAGTCGCACATACTCTAGACAAAAGATGATGTATTAGCTACCAAAGTGAAAGAGAAAACTATGGCAAATGATTTTATCATTGCTTAACGTATACTGTATTTCTATTCAAGTGGTAGTAAAGATGCAGTCTGAAGTATCTCGTATACATATACAAAACTGGATGAAATTTCTATCCACCAATTAACTCTGTACACACATTGGCTTTCCCACTCATATATTCTCACCAAAAGAGTCTCTCATACATGTCCCTAGAGTCCAGTTGAATATTTCATGACATAGGACTTTGGGGATAGTACGAGTTCTTCCTGACAACTCATCGTTGAGTAAATTGATACCCAAAAAACATTTGTACTTGTATTATGAAAAATAAATAATAATAAATAACAATAATATATAAATAAATAAAATGATAAAAAGAAATAATTTTTTTTTTGCAAAGAAAAATTAAAGCATCTGACTATCAGTTGAAAAATAATTGAAATAATTAATTTGGAAAGTAATTAAATTTTTTTTATTAAAAGGAACGTACAATTAAAATCCATTTCAAGCTTTTCATCATTATAATAAATCCATAAATCAGACATAGAAATTAATAAAAAATTAATTGCAACAACTAACTCTGTGAGGTATATATAGACATTTTTCATTATTTATATTAATTTAATTTATTGTCGTACATTTACCAATAGAGTAATGAAAAAAAATGATAAAAATTAAAATTAAAAAGTCCGATAATACTTGAATTTATCAATTAACAAGTCACTGAAGGGCTGTCGTCATGGTAGTAGTTAGTCAAGTAGTATAACTATGTCTATAGTCAGACAGTACATGCGCTGTATGGTGAATTGCAGCCTGGTGATTTCCCGCCTGGTTCTTGAATTATTTTGATATTTTTTGCCACAAGATAGCGCTCAGTTAGGGGTAGTTGTAAGGGTGAATCGATTTCGATATATCGCACAATGCACAAGCTCAAAGTTTTGTAAAAGCTTCAGACTAAATAACGCATGCGTTTAAATATGAGCTTTATGATTGGTCGATGATGATGTCATACACAGACTCCCCTAGGTCTGTGATATTATCTGCGGGATTTTCTGCAGTCGACATCAACCACTCGAGCGGCAAAGCCGCATAACAACGGTACAATTTTGACACCTGTGCTTGTCATTTTAATATTTGTGCTTCTAAATAATTTTCATTTATCATTTATTTTAATGGAACATCAACAATTCGCATTTGTTACAACAACCCAGCTCAATTAGGTGAGTCAGCTGTGATTTTTCTTCTTTTTTTTTCGTGAAATACTATTGTATTAGCTCTGTGATGTATATTGTGTTTTTTTTCTCTACTCTGGACCCTTTTCATCTCATGACGTATACTCTGTAGACGACGTTCACTTTGATCATATTTTCATCACTAAATATCTTTTGCTTTTATTTTTACTAAAACATTTTTAAATTACTATTTATTTTTATATTACGTCACTTGATTCAATTTCATATTTCCAATTGTCAATTTCGTTTTTGTTTTATTCACGTGCCAAACAATTGAGCTTTAAATTTTTATGTTTTTGAAATAATTTATTTATTGGTGAATAAATTTGTTGTTTTCTTTTTTTCTTTTACTTGATTAAAAGTTAAAAAAAAAAAGAGAAATTACATGCCCACGTGCGTCAAGTGTGCTCCCCCAGTTCAAACCACAATGTAAATATACCGGATTTTCGTTGATATTCAATAAAAGTCTATTTGCAAAGTAAAGAGTCACGAGTGACGTCAATATTCTTAATAAATTTATTATTAAAATACTTCAATTTATATAATTTTATTTATTTTTTCTATTGAATTTGTGCTTGATTTCATTTATTTCAATTTGTAAATTAAATATTGCGGTTTAAAATTCATTTCAGAAATTGACATTTTTAAATCTTTTATTCAAATGAAATTGTTTACTCTCACGGCATATATACTGGTGTTTTTCAATTTTTTTAATTTTTCATGATGAAAGTATAAAACAAGTTTGTATTTTACAATTGACATAAATGAATGCACAATGCATACAGTCAATGACGTCTGGCACATCGTCTCGATGAAGATATATATACATAAACATCGCAACAATGAAAAACTTCCTCGGTATTGTAACATTTGTTTATTTTTTTTTTGTATACTAGTGGAGCACACACAGTTGAATTCTAATCTGCAGAGATGTGACGTATTGTCAGTAGCTTTATTACATTTTCCGGGTTTATTTTTATTTGTCATCAACATGAATAGACATTGAACTGTCTTTTAAATCATTTTCTACATCATACATTACATAGATAGATCAGTCATTGTTATTCCAAAGAATTGTTCGTCAAAGAAATACTTGTTTTTCTTTTTTATATATCAATTTTTATAAAAATACTTTTATGTTTTATTTTTTATATTAATTAATTGTGACATAGTTGCTGACAAGCAGTCACACTAGTGTTCTCAAGATCCTTCAACATTTAGTCCAAGTGTGATAAGAACTTGGTGCAATTATATATTCATCTACATTGTCAAAAGGTTTTTTTCTATTGTTGAAATTTTGAATAACTCCCCTGACTCATTATTCAAACCTACTTTCACAATAATAAATAAATTTCCACAATTTTTAATTATTATTTCATTTTTTCATTATGAAAATTTCATGAAGAGAGATTACACTCTTGTAATAGCAATCTCAAAGCTCTAATGCATATTGTATCATTGCTTTTTAACAAAGTATATGAGAGAACATATCAACTCGAAAATGTTTAAACTTATCCCGCATATGTGAACAAGTGGACTGTACTACTTACTCCATACCGAGTGTGTATATCTAGTAAAACTTTTCTCATTTCTAACTTGCTTTTCCCATTGGGTAATTAATAAGTGATAATGGCAAGTTGCATATTTATATATGGATTTATGTCCCACGAATTTATATTCTATGTAGTTCTAACTGTTGTTTTAGCTAGTCATTTCCATTGACCTGTATCCAACAGTCTGATAACTTTTTACATGCCACACGTTTGTTCTTCTGTCTTTTAATTTCTCCACTTTGTGAGTGTGTTCAATGTACATGTAGAATTGTACTTTATTTTGGACCTCACTTTTCATTGTCATGGTTGAGTCTGGATTTACAATGCCGATGATTCTTTGTTTTTATATTTTTATATATATTGATTTTATATTTTGTATTGTAAACTCACTACTTTTTTTATTAAAATAATGAATATATAAAAGCGTCAACAGAAAATGCTGAACGAGTATTGAATTTGTTTTTTCAATTCATTTTTATTATTGATTTTATATTATTTTTGAATTTAAAAAGTTTGATGTAACTTGCTTAGTACGTTAACAGGACAATAGTTTATGTTGGTGAATGAGTCTATCGGGTATGTGTGTTGTCACCCCAAAACCATTTTGCATTTATGATTCCAACTTGTGTCATACACTGCATAATATAAAAGACATTATAATTGCTTTTTAAAAAATTTAAAACCACTGTGCTATTTAATATTATTCATTTCATGATTTATCAAGTATTATCATAACTAAAAAATTACATTTTTATTTTATTTTTCGTTCATACAAACAGGAAAAAAAAACTAAATAATTAAAATTATAAAAGATATTAGTCTCATTTAACATGTAATTTTTTTTTTTAAATGTTACTTTATAATACTTGATGTACGTTAAATTATTTTTCATTTTGTAGCTTTTTTTTTTTTTATACTGTTAAAAGCGACTTTCAGAACCTTAGCTGCTACTTTAACGTGATCCTCTCTACCGTTCATTGTTTTCTTGTGCCCTGCAGCACAAAATGTCTTTCCCTTTTTATTCCCTATTTTTTCATCTGTCTCAAACGCAATAGGTCCATTTTGCCTTGATCTACAAAACTCTTCTCAGTCTTTTCTGTTACTTTTAAAAGATTTTCTTCATTGTCACTTGTAGCCCCTGAGCTTACTCGTAAGCTCTAATCCCATATAGCTGATTTTCTATTTTTATTTTTCCTCAATACATCGGTAAGCCCCACAAATATAACAAAAAAAATTGATAAAGTATCATAAAAATTAAATTCTAATATCTCTTATTGGTTTTTTAGTAATTATCAATTAATTATATATCAACTGCTCTGCCATAATTATTTTATTTTGTATTATCTTTATTAGTTTTATTTTTTAAACTTATTTTATCGTAATTTAACTATTCTAATTTATGGACTTGTCAATCGTGATACGACGCAAATTGACTAATGCTCATATCAATTAGCCGACATTTCGTGCAACCTTATGATAATCAATACTACAGTAATTTAGTGTAAACTATATATCTTTGCTTATACGTGTTCATCATTAGTATAACACTTGCCTACGACAACAAGATAATGATAGCTGTTCTACTTAATAATCATCAAACATTTTTATTTGAAAAATTCATAAAGCTATTTTTAGATATTTATTTTATTATTTATCCATTCATTTATTTATTTCACATTAACGACAATGTGTATAAACTTAAATTTTGAAATGAAATAGATAAAAAAAAAAATCCCATTTAAAATGTTTTTTATGATCACTATAAATGTGATGTTTATGTTTTGTCATACGACCCTTCTTTTCAAATTGCGTGTATAATATATTTTTGAATGTTAAAATAGTATTTGTCGATCAGTAAATACTTTAACACGGTCATAATTTTTTTGTAATGGCGATCAGACATACCAGAGGGATACTATATGTGACATTGCTGGTAGTAATTTGTGGTAACACTTAATTTTCTGAAACTGTATTATAATTATCCTAAATTTTCTAAAGTACATAATCAAATATTATTTAACCAGATGGTGTAAAGTGCTATAAATATAAATCTTGAATTATACATTGCATTATTATTTTTTCTTTTTTTTTATATTTATTAATGGAAAAATAAAAGGAAAAAAATATACAAAACTGTCAAAGAGTTGAATGAGTTTTACCAATGAAAGTTAAATAGCTCTTCGTAATTTTGCCTCGTGTTTTAGAACCATCAAAGTGTATAGCACGAAAACAAGAGCTTAATAAGAGACTAGGGGGTGAGTGAATTTTAGGGTGGTATAAAGCTCGTGAGTATATATACAAGAACTTGAATAATATATATACACATGTATGTGTATGTGTGCTTTGTGGCTTGTGACGCAGTTTTTTTTTTTTTATTTTTTTACCCTCCTTATAGCCTCCCACACTTAAAAAATATATGTATATTTTTTAACACAGGCGTGAGTCATAGAAACTTCCATGGTACATCACGACCTCACAACTATCACGGTCATATATGATTATTTTATTTTTATTTATTTTTTTCTTGTCTTTATTTTGTAGTGTTAAAGATAAATAATAGCAACACTGTATCAAAAACATGAAATATTAGAAAAGTCATCGTTTTTTTCTGAGACAAATAATTCGTTTATTTGCATAAATATATTTTTCATTTTCTTTTTTGAAATTTTTTCATTGAAGAGAAAACTTTTTTTTTTTTTCATGCTTTATACCTATATTATTATTTTTATTTTGGTAGATCTCGTAATTTTATTTTGTGGTCACAAATTTTCTGCTCGGTGTACATTGAAAAGGTCAGGAATTTTACGTGTATATATATTGTTCGAAAAAAAAATTAAATGAGGGATAGAACTAGGTGCAATAAAATTGTTCTGCGCAATTGTATTAAATGATAATAAGAAAAGAGGGATTAAAATGCATAAAGAGTAAAAGGTTTTAAATAAAAATTTATTTAAAATAAAAAGTTAAATTTTTCCATCAAACTGACGTTTAAACTTTTTGAATAAAGCGAATCTCATGAATTTATGAATTTTCATTGAGTCTATATATGTATATACGTATTTATATTTTATATTTCACCAATTTTCTTGCAAATTATTGGTCATTTTTCGTGTGCCTTGGGAACACATATGTGTTAGATAAAATACATAGGGTTGATGTCGGCAGCTGTTGAGACAGAGAGGGATGCATGTCGTGAAACAAATTACATCGTTATTGGCCTAGAGGAAAAGTGAAATTCACTGTTAGTAAATATCGCCTGAAGATGGGATATATTACGGCAAATGCCTAGTATTATATTCGATAAAGGGCGTTATCTTTAGACGATAACGATCGTTCGATCGAGTCCAGTACGAAAAAAGAAAAAAACTGATTGGCAAAAAATAAAATAATACTAATAGTAAAGAATAGACAGAAAAAAAGAATAGAACAAAATGGGATGACTTGGTTATTTTCTTAGGTGATCCAAATGAGGAAAAAGGGAAATATTTAAAGGTCGTGACTATCGCTTCCGGAGTCAGCTCTACAAACGTACAAGATCGACCATTAGGTCACGTTTTTTAAGCTCATCAATCCTTTTTTTTTTTCATCTCTTGTTAACGTTGCATATTGCAATTTTCGATGTGATACTTGGATTTATTCCAAACAATTTTAAAACTGCTGTGTTATAAAAACACTCGTAAATTTTTCGAAACGGATAGATTTTATTTACAAAAAATTTTATTATTGTAACTTTTTGACTTTGAACTGACCGTCAGTAATTTGCAAAATAATATTAGCTATATGTTGTTTAAAGGATAAATATTTTTTAATATCACAACAAAGAACGAATGACTCATTCGGAGTTTGCCCAATGCAGTTGCAAGTGAAAATAGTAGGGAGAATTCAAACGATCGATGTTTGCAAGTGCGGGATACCCTCTATATTTACAAATCCAGATTAATGCTTTTCATGATGCTGCCAACGTAGCGTATAATTTGGCCCAAAGTCTGCATGCTTTTTCTAAAATTGATCCAACACATGTTCCTAAATTCAGTCATGCTCAGTAAAAACTCAAATGATACTTAAAATATATATATTTTCATAATGTCAATACTAATCAACACTTTGAACCGATAAATTTGAAAAAAATCAGCCGAGTAATCACAATATAAATTAATAAACAGCATAAAATATTTCAATATTTCTATTTTATTTCTGAACTAAAAAAGAAAAAAATGAATATTCAGTGGCGGCAATAAAAAAAAGCTAACATAGCACAATGTAGTTTTTCATGTGTAGGTAGTCTTTCCAATTACCATCAACTAGAAACTACTTTTTCCCTATGCATACATTCAACTACTCCTTTTTTTATTTTCATCACCAAGTATCATCTACTACGACACGTACTTCATGTGCGTCTCTACTCTCACCCATTCGTGTTTTTTATTTTTCACTTTATTTTTTTATTTATTTATTCTTTCTCTTCTGTTCATACATAGATATATGTATGTCTTCTGCTCTGTAAAATTGTAATTTCAACGCTTCTTGGTTTCAGTTTACAGTCACATCAACTTTCACATGACAGAATTCACGAAAATGTAAAAGCTTTCTCATTCAATTTTCATATATATACCATCACAATTCTAGCCGATCAAAATTCATACTTTACATTTCATTCTTAGAATCTAAAATTTTCATTTCAATATTTACATTTCCATTTTCAAAATCTATTTTATTTATTTTTGTTCCAATTGATTTTACTTTTTTAGTTGACATTTTATTTAACTTTTATATATATATTATTTTTTATCTTGAGTAAGAAGGAAAAAATGAAAATAAAATGTCCTGAAATCCCAACGTTTCTGAAAGAAGAGAGTAACGTTTAGGAACCGGCGATCCGCAAAGCGTGTAAATGTTGGGGGCTATATATGTCTATATATGGGGGACGTGATGCGAAAGTCAGTAGAGTGGTTCTATAAATCGCTTAATCGCTGCTTTTTACGGATCACGTAATTTCAACAAAAATAAAAAAATTACGAATGAAAAAAAAATTATATATAAATAAATAAATACAGTGATCATCTCCTGAAACTAAAACTCAAGTCAATGCAAAAAAATAATTTTTTTTTTACGATTAAATATACGACTTTAACATAAAACAGTTTTAAAAGTATTTTTCAAAAGCTCTAATAGCATATATCTCAATAAAATATAACATACAAATTGAGACAGTTTCTAATGATGAAAAATTTTTAATTTTATTTTTAATAGCACTTTAATGAGTGCCAGTAGGTTTTTGAGAATTAGGTCAGTAAGTTTACATATGAATTTATTTTCCAACAATTTAAAGAAAAAAAACCCAATGTAAAATGATTAATTCACGAACGTATATTAATTTTATCATTAATAATAATTTATAATTATTCAACTAATAAAATTTACGTCAGGCAGCATTATAACAATTTGTAAGTTCTTCAGACAGGAATAAATTGATAGTAAGGTGTGGATAAACATAGAAGATGATGAGACAATATCATCTTGTAAAGTGTCGTAAAGATTTGAAGGGTAAAAAAAGGGTTGAGGGTAGATGAACGAAATATAATGTTGTGAAATGAGTAGATGGAGAAAGATACCCGATGCCGAGTCAGGTTATCGAAGAAAATTGCCACACGGTGTCGCGTTTTCGTTCCACATGATTCTTCTCATCGTCTACATAGTACATACTCTTCTCCACCCTTGACATACGCAACATCAAACTAGATTTTATATCGAATACACTCTCTGTTCGAGGGCTGCAATCACATACTGACGATAGATGTTGATATTCTGTTAGGGCCTTTGAGGCGCGTATCAAAATTGTTTTGATAGTTTTTTTAGAAGTTTTTTTAGAAGTATCTTTTTAGCAACATAATGCAAAACGAGAAAACTCAAATAGTATATGAAGAGCTTTCATTGATAATTTCGGTAATTTATCAAAAGCTGTACATGCCAAATTTTTACCACAGTTATGTTTTATCGTGATCAATCTTCATAATGTTGAAAAGCTCCAACAATCATAATAGCATAAACTTCCAAAATTATATACACAAATGAGGCCGAAAATTCTTTCACAGTTTGCAAACTTAACTCGAAAATTTCAAGGTTCATTTACCAATTTTGTGTCATCAACACTTTATCTTCACGAGGAAAAAAAAATTGAATCGTTGATTAAAAATTATCTCTGACAGAATTGAGTGGATACAAAATTAAAAATTTAATGTATTTAAATTCTTCAAGTTGATTGGTTTTCTTTTTTTAGAATTTGCATGTGGCCTTGTTGACAATTGTTATTTTTTTTTTTCGCTTTAGTAAATGAAATTCTTGATGTAAATCAATGAGCTGTGTTACGACAACTAAATTAACCAATGAATCAATAACAGTTGATACTGTGCATATATATTTATGATTTTAGAAGCTAATATCAAATCATTAAAACAATCAAATTCGTAAACGTTATGTTGATGAATCAAGGCAGACTTGTGTGTCACATTGAGTTTGTATATACCCTCTATTCTAATTAAGCTGCTTCATAAACATAACTTGGTAGGATCACTCTGGGGGGTTAGCTATGTTCGCTTCATATATCAACCCCTCTAAAAAAACATCTCTTGTCTTTATCAGCAGGGCATATATATATGAATTCAACACAAACAGCAAAAGAGACTATTTGTCACCCTCTCCTACACACACCCCACAATATAAGTTGATCGAAGTCCTTGCCATTCAGCCAACTTCTCTATTTTCCAATGGGATTCTAGTTATGATTGAAGATTGAACTTGGACGGTCGCTGAAATGCAAATAGAAGGTTCTCTACAAATCAAGAAAATTTAGTGAAAGTGTTATTTACAAATTATATTCAACTGCTGACTTGTGAATTTCAATGATTTATCAAGTTTTGGCATTGTAATCTTCAATTACTTTACAAATAAAGATAATGAAAATACAGTGTTACGTAAAATGGCCGCAATCTAGATAAGACAATGCAGTTTAGTCGATTGGTTTTGTTTGAACGGCTACGAAATTTAATGAAAGTACATCCGAGCAATTTTAGTGACCAATTGGATTAAAACTAAAAGAGTTGTGTTCAATTTACCTGTCGACAAAAGATTCATCGTCTTGGTAAAAAGAAAAATAGAAAATTATATATAAATCACCTCAAATACTTTCGAAATTTCTTCAACCCCTTGTAATAGATTTCAACATAATCAAAGTATGTAGGCGCTTGATTGAATTAATCTTAATGATCATTGGACTCAATCTTTGAACAAATACATATAGTTTATGTTTTTTTTTTATTTTTCAACGTCAGACAGTTTTTTTTTTTTTGAATCGGCAAGTATAATATGCACGTGGTGAAAATATTATCCAAGTTTGTGTCTCTCAGGGGCTTTCTACCCTTCTTCATTGGGGGATTTTCGTACCCTTCATTCTCCAGCAACACAGAAGAGGCGTTTCTATGTTTTTTATATAGTCTCCTTGTGGCGTCCGGGGTGGTCTATCCCAAATTCGATAACAGATCTTTTGCAAAATTTATGTTCGTCGTGTCGAAGATATTGTCGAGAGCCTAAGATGTTTATCATCATAAACAGTTTTTTAATTTTTTTTGCTATTGGGATTTTTAAAAATTTATTATTCCATGGCATTTGGCCAATTGGAAAGACAAAAATTTATTAATTGTAAATAATAATTTTGTTTAATTTTAAATGCAATATTTTTTTAAATTATGTCAGTTGAAAATATATAGGTTATCTTCCCCCTAGAACATACCCATTACTCATCATCTCATTGACATTATACTATTCATATACTGATATCAGACATATACATCACACAAAAGTTGTATATACTTTTCTTCAACTGTCACTATTAATTTTTCTAGCTCGAGATGTAGGGTCAGACTACAGTCTAACCACATACAAGCATTTTCACTCAACCATATATTTTTCCATGATTACCAACACATTTTCATGGAGTATCAGATCGATTTGAAATTCGAGCTTTATCAAATTACCCATCAAAGTCACTTTTTTTATCATCAAAACAATTTCCTCGTATTTTTTTGTTGTCGTTTTTTCTTCGATTTATATTTTACAACGGTGAACCCTTGTCAGAGGACTTTCAATTATGAACTAATTACGACAGCAACATATACGCCTGGGTAATTACACTAGGTGACATCTGCCAGATCCTATATGTTTCGTCCAGGATTTGGCATGTAGGTGTTGCTTGTTGCTAGCAACATGGACCATGTGGTGTTATAGCCAATCGCAATGCATATAAAGTTAGGGTCCTGAACGTATATTTCATATGAAGCCAAGCTAGTGATAGTTGGAAGGGGTCTTGTCTCATCATTTTTAAAATAACTGCATCAATTGAAAAGATAAATAAAGAGAGAAAGAAGAAATTAAAAAAAAAAGAGATGAGATAGCTGTGGACTGTGTGTCGATTAAATTGCGTCAATGCTTTGTATCATCATTTCATTGACGTGTTCATAACATCATTGTTATCAACGCCATACTAGACGGACTCAAGTTCCACATCGATGAACAAAAACATACGGTAGAATAATTTTCTGTTTTCATCACTGTTTTAAATTTATGCATTATTTATTTATTTATTATTTTTCTTTTAACAAATTTTATTATACATATACACTAATATGCCAACCATTATGTGATGGATATTAAAACAATTTACATATAAAATTTAATTCATCACAAATAATATATATATTTACACCGGTTTTATGTACTCTTGACTATGTAATTTTTATTTAGCAGAGTCAAGGTAGTATATATAATGTCACTCGTCGAGTCGTAGTTTTGGCCTGTTAACTTCAGTAATAACAACGTCGTAAACTAAATCGACTGAACCCACATGAATGCCACACAATGCTAACCCAATTGCAACATTATATTTAATTAAAGTAATATATTTTATTAATAGCGATTATTTTTCCAAAAAGCCATATGATTTTTTTTTGCTTTTCTATTTAATCATAAATTATTTTAAATTTATTGACATTATGGAAAAAATTTTTATTGAATTAGAAAATTTTTTATATTATAGTATACATTCTTTGTTACATATGTGTATAATTTACAAAGCATAAAGTTTTAAGAAGCTAAAATATATTCATCCATATAATTATTTTGCTTTATATATTTTTTTTTGTAGTTTAAAAAATTCTCAATGCGTTTCTTTTCTCATAAACATATATATTTAGTTATTTCTTCTTGTTGGAAAGACGATACAAGAAAATGTAAAACAAGGGTGAGGAGAAAGCGACTCGGTTGTGCATTATATGATGAAATTTATTCTCCCTCTGACACTCGACTCCCAGTGATGTTGAAAGTTGCAAATACCCCACAAGTTCTTCATGTACAATTCATGACTAGGCGAATATGTTGGATAAAAGTATATCGATACTACTTCTGTTTCAATGAGGGTTGAAATTGTTTTTTATTTTTCTGTTAAAATTTTACATTGACTATACTTATTTAAAAAAAAAAAAATCTATATTTCATCTTGATATATTTTTCAAAGTATAAAATATACATTTTTAAAATTTCTATTATAAAATAAACACCACACAACATGTGCCATCACTTTGCAACAAATTTTTTTACAATCATATCACCAAAAGATATACGACATCATCCTCAGTCTGTTTTCATTCTAGTCCCATTGACGTGACCAAAATTTCAAATAATAAATGACGAATATACTTGAAAACATGGACGACATCCTTCAGCTAGATGATGCACATAGTGGCCTGTTTGTGTGTTACATATATATAACTTGTATATGAAACTTTAGCCCTCTAAAACCCTCGGTTCTTATGCCACACAAGCATCACCAAAACCTCCTACAGCATATAACGAGTCGCGTGACCTGCATAATAATCATTATCCCTCATTTCTATTTCGTTTGTTTCCCATAAAATCATACATCGTGAAATCATGTAAATTATTCACTTTTATCTCGTTACGACAATAATTAATTTTAACATATTTTTTTTTTATATTCACAAATAATTAAAGTTAATTTTATAATTAAATAAAAAAATAAAGGAATTATTAATAACAAAGAGTTGTAAATTAAAAAAGTTTAGGACTGTCAATGATTGGCTGTTGAAGGGTGATTTTTATTTTGTGCTCTTTTATGTGTATACATCTACCAGTAGCAAAAAGATACACTATCATATGACCCTAGGGATTGTTAGTAGAATACTGCACAACCCTTGTGGCCAGTGTATGTGCTCTTGAAAATTTAGAACCCCCTATTGCCCCCTTCACTCTTTTCAATGCAGTGAGACAAGGGGGTTGCGTATATAGATTAAAGTCCAACCCTTGCGTACAACGACCTTACTCGTTCTTTACTCCTCTTGTCCTTTTTCCACCGCCGATCCGGATATCTCTGACGCCGAGTTGGGTTAAAAAGCTCATGAAAAAGTGAGTCATCGTTCTATTTAAAAAAAAAATGAGAAAACAAATGTTATACAAACACAAACAAATATATATTTTTTTATTTATTTCTATATGTGGTAGAAAAATATACAGCAAATATTACATAAAAAAAACTAGGCTAAATTGTGACACTGGTCTAGTACACATAAACCATAAATTTGTAAACATGTTTTTGTAAATTTCCTACTCGGAAATTGAAAATACTTTTATTTATTTATTTTTTTTCTGTACAACTATGAATTATTATTATCATTTTTTTTATTATCATTACTATCGGATATCAAGTTATGAATACAACGAATTTCTGTTCGTAACTTTTAGTATTTGACATAAAATTTTTGATATATACATTTTGTGAATATAACTGGACACAGGGTCGTTACGTGCCGGATTTTTCCCTGATGGAAATGCTTAAATTCAAAAAGCCACCATCAAATGTAACATTTATAAATCTTTTTAGCAAAAAAATCCATAAAATAATTCAATTTAAATTAAGTTTATTTATATATTTAACTAATGTTTTTTGTAATTGTTTTTTGTTACAGGTAAATTTTAATTACAATCATTGGAACAATTAGTTGTCAAATTACGTGAGTAGATAAATGAATTAATTACTTTTAGCGAGACGTGAGTTCGTGACTTTTCGATTAAAAATTTAATCGCTGATAACCTTAAATTTAACGTTAAATTACTAAGTGCTTTTTTTATTTTTTATTTTTGTTATTATCAAACAATTTTTCGTTATTGTATTATTTGATATAATGCTTATACTGTTGATCATTTTCACAAGCTTTCATTGATCCTGCTCGAAACAATGGCTGGTAATTTAGTTGGGTGCTTTTGATCCATTGAAATTTTATTTTTAAATCATGTATATTCACAGTTAATGCTATAAGTTTTACTTGATGGCTGATTAATCCAGCCATAAAAATACTTTTTTTGTTTCTTATTTTACTGACAAAGTTTTTCATTAATCATTGAATTTTTTTTTAAAAAACAACACGATGTATTTTTAGTATTCAGATAATATTAATATCAAGAACATCTGCTATACAAAAGATAGGCACTTTACAAACTTTTGTGATCCTTCTAACTTTAAAAATTTCACTTTCATAGTGAGAATTTTTTATATCAGTAATGATAGTCATAAATAAAAATACGTAATTTTTTTTAGTATGAATTATTTTATTTATCTATTTATTTTTTTATATTTTTTTAATAATGAATGCGTAAAATTGGAGTGACTATAATAACTGTGATGTTGGTTATAGCTCGATGATATGAGAAAATAATTGCACAGTAGTTTACCCTTGTGTGTCATAAAAGTACAAGAGGGTTCTGTATTTGAAAATTTACGGTCTCAAAGATATAGGGAGATGTTTTTCCCTCAATCCAAAATCTATTCTTTGGTCAAGATTGACCTTCCATTCTGATTTTTTTTTTCTCTTGCGGTTGCTCTGTTTTTTTTTTTATCGACAGATCCTCCAACTTTATTTCTTTTTCTGGTGATTCAATTCAATATTTTTCGCAACTTTGCAGATTCACAAAGGATCGAGTAAAATCATTTTTCCGCCATAGTTGTATCAAAATAATATTTCAAAAGGGAATTTTCACAATTCAAAATACATTGCGTGTTAAGCATACATCTGATAAACGTATATTCTCTCTCGAAAGTAATTTTTTTTGCTCAATATATTGTTGAAAATAAACCCAACACAAAGTAGAATAATAAAATGTTGCTATTTTTTCTGGACAATGAAAAATAATTTAGTTAAAAAAAAAAAAAAAAAACGATTACATCACTTCATTTCGTAAATCTTACTGCGCTCTGTGCACACAATATGAAAAAAAAAGTAAAAAAATCCTTGCCGCATAAAATAGTCGTTAGCTATTTTTTTTTCACTCTTTATCTTCAATTTACGAATGGAAAAATGTCACAGCCAGATTTTTTAATTTAAAAAAACTCGTGGCTGCGATAAATATACAGATATATATATAAGGCATCAGTCTCATGAACAAAAGGAAATATATGGTTGGCTTTCTTTTATAACGAGACAATCGTCCATGTCAAAAATAGGGAGATTTTCATAAAAATATATTAAGGAATAACGGATTTACCGTAAATCCATTTAGGTTTTCTTTTTTTTTTTAAGTGGCAAATGATAAAAAAATATCAAATAAAGAGTAAAGGGGGAGGTCACCTCAGATGAAGGAGAAGCTATAATAGCGTTTCAATTTGGCGCTATATATGAGCGAGTCTTTCAAGTTGCGAATATCCGGGCTGAAGGATTCATCGTCCTAAAAGTAAGGGAAAAAAATCAGCAAAAATGAGCCAAAGCTTTGTGTGTGTTTGTTGAGAAAGCTCAGTAAAATCCTCTTGTGAACTATGAATAGCACACGACGAAGCCGTTTACACTTTCGCGAAAAGGACTCGGCTGTTTGACATTTTTTTTCCT
>JAPYYR010000531.1:0-27984 GCA_030523065.1 Aphidius colemani
CGTGTCAGTGCTGCTTGCCATGAGTTTGTTTATGAATATGATATAATATAGCCAGTTTAAAAACAAAGGCAAGATAAAAAAGAAACGTTAAAACGTTTTCAAACGAGTTATGATACGTACCAATGATCAGAAAAAATTATTCGAAATCAAATAAGCATTGCTGTGTTTAAATTCTTGGGCTTCATCTGACGTATTCAAATCCATCAACAAATAATTTTTTTTAATTAAATTTTTTATCTTTTTTAGAGAACACTTTTGTTTTTTTTTTTTTATTTAAAATAAATCATTAGAAATCAATGTTTATATAAAAATAATTTTTTTTCTAATACCTGAAATTTACATCCTATGTATATATACACCGATACTTTCCCGATACCAAGACGAGACGATGTTACGTCCAACGATACCGAGACGATATTTAGAATTTTATAATTTTTCGATACCGAGACGATATTTGGCCAAGTATCGTCTCGGTATCGTATCGTGCCAGACATTAATTCACACAAACACTCTGTTCAGAATTAAGAAAATTACCAAATTGTTTAGGGCTGATTCTGAGCCAGATTTTTATTTCCTTTATTTGTTAAATAAATAATCCACAATTTATAATTATTATAGTTTTTAAAATTTTCTTGGTTTCTTTATGAAATTATAAAGTTTAGAACAACATGAGACAAAAAATAGACTCAATATTTTTTCTAATACTTCAAATTACATTTCTGTAATTTATGTACTTTTTGATATAGGTTTTTTCAAGTAATATTAAACATTCCCACACATGGTCTTCAAATGCATAAATTTTTTATGTAACAAACAAAACTAGAAATTAAAATAAAATGAATAAATGCATGGTGTACTATTTCTCTCTCAATCGTAAAATTTCTAACTTCAACTGCTCTGTAATCCAACACTTTTTGTGGCTTACACAAATCCCAAATTTTCATCAAAACTTCCACCAACTTGTAGTAAATATTAACGAACTTTGCTCTCTCTTGAACTAATTTTTAACCAGTTAAAACTTATGTTAGAAACTAAATACACACCGATTCTTTGGACCTAACAGATTTTAACAAACTGAAAAATCAGTTGCTCTTCAACACTCGTTTATGCTACACTGACAAAAATTTTTCCTTGATTAAGAAAAATATTACTTCGTTTCGGAAAAATCGAAAAAGTTTCGAAGCCCTAATGTTCGTAAAATGATTATTATATTTCAAGTAAGATAGATCTGTTATGACCAGAAATTTTCTAAAGTTTAAAGAAAACAATTGACTGCAAGTATACGATAAGTGATTATTGAAAATTTTAGTACAGCTCCATAAGAAGTATTACTTGAAAACAAAAATAAAAACATTGTAAAAAAGAGATAAAATCTAAATCTAAGTAATTTTACCCTTGAATACAAATGAAGTAAAAATTTTGTTTATGTAAATATTTATTTGAAATGAATTGAAACAAATTTTATAAAGAAAAGATTTTTCCCGTTTCGGAATGTAAAATTATTTCCGAAAAAATAATTTTTTTTTATTTTTCAATGAAAAGAAAATAAAGTTGATATACAAAACTGAATTGAAAAATCTAAAACTTATATCTGGAGTGTTAAACTCTATACTTGAAAAATTTTCTCAAACGTTGAAACGGTTTTTGCCAAGACGGCAAAAGTATGTTTTTTAAAACTAAGGAACATTCCCTAAACTCAAGTATTCTTTCTTTTTATCCAAGAAAGTTTGTACTTACCGCAATTAAATAATTCCTGGATGGAAGCAAAAATGTTTTTCAAGTGGAACGGAAATCATCCTATATACATAGAACTTGTCCCTAAATTCAAGAAAACTTGTCCTTGAATTGTAGATATAAATTCTTTTATTTTTATTATTTTTTTTTTTATTTAAAAAAGTCTATTAGCACAGCTGAAAATTCATTGATTTCGAAATGAAAAAACCTAATTCCCACGTACATTATACTCGAAGGCATACTATTTCGACTTTATTAAGATTTAAAACTATTTTAATTGAATGACAGACTAAGAATTTGAAGGTCTCCTTAACCCGGAGAAATCAATCGAAAAGACTATTAAATAATCCAAATTCAAGGATATTTCCATTCATACTCAAGAGTAGTTGAAACTTCTCTAGCGAGCCCCAAAATGGAAGTGGTAGAGTTGCTGATGAGCGAACTCTGATTAAATAATAAAAATAGAGTGGTACTTGAAGATTTAAGTTACATTTTTGGCTAGTGAAACATTGTGAGACAAAATCGCCACCTATCAACTAAAATTTGCGTAGTCGAAAATTCATAATTTTACATTACACTTTATAAAAAAAGTATATAATTAAATTGGGTTTTAAGCTCCTTAAAAAAAAAAAATTCAGCACTTTATTGTAAAGAGTCTTAATGCAAAGTTAAATATCCTAAATCTAAGTTGAAATTTTTGATATTTAAGACATTTTCTACGGGAAAAAAACACTATTTTCCTGATTGTGTAGCCGAAATTTTGTCGGTATCTGATAAAGTTTTCTATTAAAAAACTGATCTCAAAAATCTGCTCGGTGGTAATTTTTTATAACAATTTTTTTCAATAATTATAAAAGATGACGACTGCCAATGATAAAGTACGTCTATTTAAACTCAGTATCAAAATTTTAGAATTTTAGTTGTATTAGTTTAAGAGAAAACTGGTCTCAAAAATCCCAATTTTGTTACCGACACTTGGACCTTCCATTTCGCCTTACTGCAAAATTAAATATCCTAAATCTAAGTTAAAAATTTTCGATATTTAAGACATTTCCTACGGGGAAAAAAAAAAAAACTCGGGAGAAATTTATTTTTTTATCCAAAAGGTTTACATTTAGGAAATCAGAACTTTATATTCATTCATTCAATGTTATAGAAAAAATGTTTCTCTTGTAGTATATATGATTACGCAGCAAAAATAAAAATTCTTCACCTTATATGCTTGTTCTTAAGAGATAGGATCAACAAATTGAGTCTGGTATTGCAAATGATTCCTTTTTAAAAAATTTTTCCTCGGATTTAGGAGTTTTTCCCTTGCAAAATATATTTTTACAACAGCGCAGGATTTACATGTATTGATACATGTATTTACACTTGTAAATCCTGCGCTGATGTAAGAATATATTTTGCGAAAGAAAAACTCCTAAATTCAAGGAAGAATTTAAAAAAAAAAAAACAATTTTTCGAAGCTTAGAAAATTAGTCTTTTGAAATACTTCAGACACCCTTAATGAAGAAAAGTGAATATTCAGACCAATAATTTATTTTTCATGTTTATCAGGCGAGTGATTAGTGTGTTATTTTTAAATTTTAATAATATTAAGTATGACAACACTTATATTTTTAACTTCTACAATTCAAAATGAAAATTCTGTATTCAAAAATTTTTTTCCTTGAACTTAGGGAAATATTTCAGGATTTAAATTTATATTAACTTATCGATATCATTTATAATTTACGCATTATTTTTTAATTCTTTTTTTCTTGAATTATGTAATTTCTATAATATAGTTTTTTTTTTTCGTTTTTAAATACTTATCATTTACATAGAATCACATTCATTCTGAAAGTAGTGAAAGGTCAAGTTAGTTAATTTTCACTTTTTAGCAAGAATTTTTCTTCATTTTAGTGATTTCTATATTCATTTGAATGTAAAATCATGTTTAGAAAAAATTTACTGTATCGTATTAGTATTTACTGTATGGACTTAAAGTATTGCTGTTTTTCCAACTAAGTGGAGCTATTCAGTCACGTAATAATTTAACGACAAAGTCACATAATTGAAACAATGATGTGGGGAAGAAACATCATTCTCTACAATTCTTCTACAATTCTTCTTTAATAAATGAAACAATTTCGCTGAATGTGCCAGAACATGACATAATTTTTGGATGCCAAAATATGCTAGAATGAAAGACAAATCCGTTGGAAGAATTTAAGAGAAATTTGTAAAAATTATCTCCCCTGTAGAGACTTTAAATAAAAAAATTAAAAACATTTGCTTTAGCAAAAATAATTTAATTAAATGTCTCCCGTATACGTATATATATACGGAGAAAAATTATTGGTATAGCACTTTACATATTGAAAGAGACGTAAACGACCACTCTTTATGGAAGGCGGTATCAAGAAATATCATATGCAAGTAGTTTTATCAAGTGCAAAGATGTAGGTGATTCTTGTACGAGTAAGGAAGGATCAAGACCTCTTTTCACACCAGGGTGATGATGACTTGTTTTAGAATTATCTCTGCCAATTCCCATTTCGACTCACTATTATCGGATTCCTTGATTATTCCGAAGTTGGCTCAACAATATTATATTTTCGTTACATACAATAATTTATTAGCCATCAAACACCAAAATGTGTTTTCGAAGTTATCATGGATTCAGCAAATTTCGGAGTGATAAAAAAAATACGAAACAATCTGGAGTAATATGAAAACATACAGACTAATCAATAGAAAAATTATTTTAAAAAATAACACAGAGTATTTTTTTTCATGCTAATTGATAAATATATTGACTGTTTAATTATAAAACGTTCTATTAATATGTATACAGCGATAAGAAAACTCAAATGTACAAAATTAGTCGACTTTAAGTGAGTTCAAATAAATAAAATATAATATAGTCAATCATGCAAGAAAAAAAGAAAAGTTGAAAAAAAAATTTCTTATTTATTAAAATAAACACAATATTTAATTTCATGTCATTGGTTGCTTCACGATATAATAAATAATAATTTATTTTGTATTTTTTTTTCTCGTTTGCATCGTAAGGAACACGAATCATAGACAATACATGAATCGAAATCTAAATCACAATTTACTATTTACAGTAATATTTACAATCATTATCATTATAAGATATATCTTTACTTTTTCTTTTGTTGAATATAAAAAAACGCTCGATAATTTCCTATCACGTAACTAAATTTTTTAAATCAGTAATTGCTTCTTCTATTTTTTGTTTTTTTTTAATCTATTTTGAAAACATATTGGCTAGTTTAATAATTAAAAGTTCTACCGTCAGAGCCACCTTTTTAGCCTTAATAGAATTTTTTAAGTTTTGTTTTTAATTATTCTTAACTAATTTAAATTGTTTTAAAAATTAAGTACCATTTATATTGTTTTACATACACGACAGTTGTGTATAAAGTTTGGCACTCAAAAAGTTTTTTTATTTATTTATTTTGTAAATTAAGTTTTTCGGTACACTGCACGAAATGGCTATGATAGAATGAAATTTACAGTTTAAGTTTGTCTTTAAAATACTGTCATTATTTAGATAATATTTTTTTTTCAATTAACTGCTCATTTTAATACTGGATACCGATTAATGATCCACGGAAAGAAATTCAAAAATATGAGCTGTTGAATGAATTTTTTTTTTTTAATTATACAATGTGCAGAAGAAGCGAATCAAGTGAAGGGAATAAGTCCATCTTTACGTTACTAGCTACGTCTCAGAGCTACTTGAGCAGTCTTCTCCTTTTTGATCGATCATTTCAGTCTCATCATCTTCATCATCATCTCGATGGTAATCACCAGTTTCTTGTTGCCATTTGCTCACATGATGTGTATTCTTGTTACTATTGCTATTTGCGTTATTGCCACCACCCGATTGTTGTTGAGCTTTTGTTTCTTCTTCTTGTTGCACTCTTTTATGTTTTGTTCGACGATTTTGAAACCATACTTTGACCTGTAACACATTTAACCAAAAAGAAAAGAACTGTTAAAATTTGAACTATAAATTTTTTATATTCCAAGTATATATTAAGAGATTTCGACGATTTTTGACCGGATTTGCAAACGATATAAATTTCACACAGTATCCTGTGTGAAAAAAGTACACTCCATGATGAACTTCACGAAAATAATTTTTTGTTTTCTTCTCTGGTGGAGTTAAAAAGAAGTCGAAATAAAAATAATATTAAAATATTATATACAACAATAAAATTCAATTAGTAAAACAATTAAAAGATTTTTTATTACGATATATTTTATTTTATGACAAATGCAAATTTAGCTGAACAATTAAGATAATAAAGATTAATTATTGAAACATTAATTTAATACAAACAATCATGATATTTTTTACGGAGAAAAAAGACTCAAAATTTAATATAATAGAAATCGATAATTTAAAAAATATTTGTTTTAAAATTTTAGATCACATCATTAACTATTTTATATGATAGATCCTGTTTGTGTGAGTGAGTGCGAATCAATCATAATTCTTTTTTCAATACTTAAGACAACACATTTGAATTCAATAATTTAATACTTATGATAAATAATCTTTTATCGTAAATAAAACCATGTTTTAATTGTTGTACCAATTGAATTTTACTGTTGATTATAATATTTTAATATTTTTTTTATTTTGACTTCATCCCAAATTCACTAGAAAAAAAAACAAAAAATTAAACTGCATGAAGCCCATCATAACTTTATCATGAATTCAAGTTCATCATCACTTCATGATGGAGTGTACTTTTTTTACACGGATATAGATTCTTGAAATAATAACATATTTTATGTAATTTTTTGGTAATTGTTATTGTATCTCTAATCGAAAATATGACGTTATATAAAAAACATTAAATGAGAATCATATATAAAGCAAAATCATAATGCAGAGCTTTTAACTCTAGACTTGATTGAAATATTTATTAAAACCAACTGTACCTGAAAATAAATATTTATTAAAAGGATTATGTTAAAACAAAATGTTAATAATAAAAAAATATAAAACACACAGTGTTTTTTTTCTTTTTTACGAGTAAATTCAATACTTTTAAAAGGTTATATAGCTTAAGTGATAAATATGCAAGCTGTTATAAGAATAAAATTGTGGGTGATTCATAAAGAGTCTTGAAACATGTTTCCTCCCACAAAATAAATTGTTATTATTTCATTCATTAAATATTACTATTACTCTGTATCAGTATATTTTCATGATATGATCTATAAAAATTTTAATAAAGTAAACTTGATTCCATATGCATCAAAGTTTATAGCAATATTATTTTATGTTTCTCAACTTCATTGCTCATAAAGATTACAATCCTGTCACTTAGTACCACGCAAAAATTAAGATCAATTTAGAGTTGTTCAGTCAGATTGAACTCACCTCAAAAATATTCAACGGAAAAAAAATTTACTTTGAACAATCTGCTTGAACTTTTCCAAGGAAAATTGTACACTTTTTTATCTCACATTTGTGCACAGTACGTATAGGAAAATAAACTTGTTTACTGTATTAAATAAACGTGATATAAATAAAATTGTCATCAGCTTTTAGTGTTTATAAATTTATTTAGAGATTTGAGCTTACCAAAAATTTTATAAATGCGGCTCTTGTAAGGTTTTTCCATGTAGCCAATATAATGATGCGATTAATTCTCAATAATTAGCTTCGGAAAATTCATTTGAGAAAATTTTTAAAATACTAATTTTCAATTAAGCAAATACTTGTCGTTCGATATAATCTTTCAGAATCATTTCAATGAAATTTGATCACCAGTACAAATTATATGATCTCGTGATCGCCTATGATCCTATTTATATTGATATTAATTATTATGTGCAAATGAATAAATAAATAACATTAATTTATGTGCAATTAATTGTAGTATTTTGTGCAACGAGTGCCAAGGAATGTGTCGTTGTTATTCTTTTGATGGTGGCAGCACTCACCTCTGGCTTGTTTCCAGCTCATCAACGATTTGTGCAGCCACCATTCCACTCGTTTCGAATAACAATATCCATACAGCACGTGTTGCACATATTACTAATTATGATCTGAAAGTAATTATAAATATATGTTTTTTTTTCTTTTACTATTTTTCGAGTATTTAAAAATACTGAAATAATTTTTAATAAATATTTAAATTATATCATATCAAGTATAGAGAAGAAAAAATAATTGAATAATTCTTCAATTAAACTAATAATATTTGAAATATTTATTTTATTTGCTGTAGCCATTTACATGTTGGTAAAAGTAATCAGTATAATATGGCCTGTTGTCGAGTTCAAACAGCGTAACTTTATGGTCATAAAAATAAACCTTATTTTGTACGTGTCAGCAATGATATGATTTGTCGAATTGGGGATGAAAAAGTCGGAGAAGGGTAAGCTCTGGACACACCCCTGCGCTTATAAAATGACGCAAACTTTATCTTTATATATATATATATATATATATATATATATAAATTGGCTACATATAGCTGAGATAATGCCCGTGAAATCTGGCACATATAATATGGATCGAACCACGCCAACTTCGCTCCTCGTATATATATTTTTCTTCTTTCTTCTTCTCATTGGCCATCTATTGTTAGCATGAATTTATTTAGCTTTTATATAGAGTACTAAAAAGTAAATTCAAGTTTTTTTTTTTTCTTTTCATTCTTTCCATTATGCTTCAGAAAAGGAAAAAAGATATGTATATTAAACTGCAGATAAATCAAGAGTATAATGGTTCATCGCTGATCGTTTTGAAATTAATGCTTATTTTTTACAAACTATCTGTCAAAAAAATAGCATGATTTTTTATTTTTCATGGTATATAATATATAAAAATACGTAAGCTATATACTTTTAAAGATTATTTTATATGAAATATAATTTTAGTAAAATTTAAATATATTAAAAATAACGCAGTGAACAGTCGTCGGTTTAGCAACAACATGCCCCTTTTTAGCTACTAATTTGAAGTCATTATCTGGCTAATGATTGGCACGCATTTAGTTCGCCAACAAGTCTTGTATGACGAGGTCTCAAGACCCTTTTGGTTTCACCTTCGTCGGCGCACGCTCATATTTTTATATATATGTTCATGTTGTTAAATTTCACCTGGAAATTTATTTTATATACTTTCACGGCTCTATGTCTATAAATATTTAATTATATTTGACTTAAAAATTATCAACAAATACACATAAATTACATATACAATTTTTATAATAAAATTAAAAAAAAAATTGTAAATAAATTAATTAAACTTTTTTTTGTTTATTCTTATTAATTTTAAAATTTACATAAATAAAAACAAGTTAATTAACAATTAAAAATTATAATTTTCAATTCGTTATTTAAACATGAAAAAAAAGTTTTTGAATTTTTGAATATTAAATCAACATAATAAAATTTGAGAAAAAAAAATGTGAATTTATTTTTACCCATTTTTTCTTCAACTTTTTGTAATATCAATTTTTACAGACTAATGAAATATTAATTTATAATAAATTGACATATATCTTTCCAACAGTGGCTATATTATTATTTTAAAAAATTAAATAAATAACCGTGGGATCGTTGAATATTTAAACAATTTATGTTCAATAATTATGAGTTGAAAAAATTATTCTGGTCTCGTTTCTGATAAACGAGATAGAACCTTCATTAGTAGGATATTCTTGCCTGAAGTTATCAACCAACGACTCGTCGAAGATGCATGGAAGAATATCTTGGTTGCCATATTTGGCAGTCTCTGACCTTCGGGCGAAATACCATACACAAACCAATAACCATGGTGTAAACTCGGGATAAAAAATGTGAGTATTACAGAGTGTTATTGAGTATTATTTTACGGTTCACGAGTATATATTACCGAGTATTGCAGAGTATTGTTTTTTAATACTCCGCTTTCAGTTTTCAACAATTAGAATTTTTTTTCAGCTGCTGGACTTACAAAAATTTTTAATCCAACAGCAAACCTATTATTAATAATAATTGTATTGATATTGCAATTATATTTATTAGTTTTTTTTTTTATCTCAATTAATAAATTCCTCAGAAATGAATTGTTGTCATTCAGCTACTTGCTTTGGCTAAATTATTTATTTAAACTTAGCTAGTTAACAACATACACTAATGAATCGAATTCCTCATTGATTTACTTATTTAAAAAAAAAATACAAATAGAGCTGAGAAATGAATGTTGTTAATTAGCTAAGTTTTGAGTAAATAATTTAGACATTTTGAGTAAATAATTAGCTGGTTAGCAATATTCATATTATTACAAAGAATAAACGTTATTACATTATTATGTCTGTTAATTTATAGTCGGCGGCTATTAGTTCATTTTTATAAATTTTTTCCTCCTTTTTATTTGTATATTGAAGATACAAAATAATAATATAAAATACAAAAAAATGTCTTATACGAGAAGTAAGTAAGCGTGAAAATAAAAAACTTTGATATAAATAATTTTTTCATTTTATTTTTTGTGAAATTTATTTTGATGGTGACATATTTATGTTTGTTGATCCTTCAAAAAATTCAAAACATATATTCATACATTTTGTTGATTTAAAAAAATTTAAGTTCGTCATTTCATAAAACCATTACGCACATTGAGTAAACAGCGGGTATCAAGATAGCCCGTTGACAATGGCGATTTAACAGATCGATTGAGTTTAAAAATGGAGGTTTAACACCCCTTGAATAACTCGCTCTCATATGACTAAAAGTTTTTTTTTTTTTTTTTATTTTCAACGAATAACGGTTGACGCATAATGTTTGCTATACATATATACGCCCATGAAAGGCAAAGTCAGTATTACTATAACACAATAGATACAGATATTTATATTTCGAAAGGGTAAGTTACCATTTTATATGTATACTGTCAAAGCGAATGAGTTGTGAATTGTGAATAGTTCTGTTTTGAGAGGCAAAAGGTCGAGGATCTATTATTTTGTGTAGACAAGACTTATGAAAAAATGCCAAAAGCTTATACACATTTGATATATATTTTATAATAATAATAATAATCATCATCATTTGTTCATTTATTCAATGGGCAATGATTAACATCAGTTATAAATTGAGATTTTTATCTATTTATATTTTTCAATATGCTTATTTTCCTTTTATTCTTTTTAAACTGATTACAGACAAATTTAAATGCTCCTTTATTGTGTTAACTATAATATTTCAAATTAACATTGTGAAGAAATTTAATTTAATTTTAATAATGTTAGATATGAAATTGATGGTCGAAAAAAATTAAGTGGCAATAATAATAACAATGGGATAATTAATTAATTTATTTTTAAATTTAAACAACTTTTTACTTTACATTTAAAGTTTGACATTTAAATTTTACACTTTGAAAGCAAAATATTTTTCAAGTCCATTTTATTTGGACATTAATTAACATTTCTATAAATTATCAATAATAATTCATTATTATAACAATCATAAATCATAATTATTATATCTTCATGACTATAAACCCTCATAAATGGTGTAAACTAATTAATAATTGAAAAATTATTTTAAAAAATATTAAAATGCTTGACTGAAGCATTTTTTTCGATGTCGGTCGATTTTTTTTAGGAGGATTTTTTTTAAATACTCGCAGTATTAGTAAAGCATTTTTTTCAATGCTCAAAATGACTGAAAATTTTATCCCGGAGACTCTTTCCCAGGTAGAAGTTCTCGGGCTTGAACAGCTGTGCCAAGTTTGTGCAAGGGTCATGTATTAAGCCTGAGGAGCACAGGCTTGGCACAAGACTGTGCCGTTGATTTTTCCAAGCCTCACACAGGCCTCAGAAGTCCAAGCTTGTGTCAAGCCTCTGTTTTTCGTTTTCCCATTGCTATGGCACCAGGAAATACATCGTTAACATTCCAGCCTTGATGCAGGCTTGTGTCTAAATCTAGCCGGTTAATCAGGCTTGTGCCCATCGTCACTTCCTACCTGTGTGTTACTTTTAAACATACTGGATGGACGCAAATTTATACTTTTGACAAATTTGACATACATATTTTCACTATGAATATATTGCAACAGTGGTAGACAAGTCATTTACCAAAATAATATTCAAAAATATATACATTTTTTTATCTTCAAAAATAACAAAAAACCAAGAATAGAAATCACCGGAAATTCCACTTAATATACGCTTGTTTACTTTTAATGCAACGATATTTCATTCAAATCATTTTTAATCTATTTATTCTTTGTCGTCATAACCTACCTTAAATTAATTTTTTCTATTGAACAATCGAAATCATTAGAAAATAATTAAAGCGATTATTTTTTTCTTTTCTTTTTATTATGTTTATATTTAATATGCTGATATTTTCTTTGCAACTCGCATTTTAATTTGGTGACAATTTAATACTTGATTGATGAAAGTGTCACGTTGTTAATTTTAAAAACATGTATATATTTTTATGTTTATATATTTATATATATAATAATAACTGATAAATTTTCTCATATAATTTTTTATGTCGATATTTCTATTTTTATTATATTCTTAACAAAGTGTCAATTTAGCATGACATTCATAATGAATTTTACCATACTGATTTTATAACTTTGATTTATAAAAAGTGTCAGATGTATTTTTTTTATATTGATTGTTTTTTTGTTTTCATTGTTAAATATATTGTTCCTAGCTATTGAACATTGAGTAATCATCCAATTATAAATGATGAATAAAAAGCTATATGCATATACCGTATTGTATTTCAAATTAAAATTTTCTTGTGTACACTTGCAAGTGTACACAACTTGAAGGCAATTGATTTTCGAGTTAAAAAATACCACAATGTCCAGATTTATTATACTTTCTTCCAGCTATGAAAGCGAATAATGACAATTTATTTGATAACTACATTCACCTAGATATATATTTTTATAATTTTTTTAAAAATCTATTACTATATCTAATTTTGTATAATCATAAAATTTTATATAGAGAAAAGCGGAGCAAAATGGAACAGTTAAGAAAAAAATATCAATCAATTTATGAAAACAGTTTTTTATGATTAGTTTTCCTTTCTAAGGAACAAAAGAAACATAAAATATTTTTGACAATTAAAAAAAAATTATCACTTATAAATTAACTTATCGTTTTTGCATAAAATATTATATTAATCACAAAAACTATTATTTTTTTACTTCTTTTCATTCATCATCATAAATAAATCCTTTTAAGTTGATTTGTCATCATTTTTTTCTACAAATGAAGAAAAATATATGAAAAATAATTTTTTTCATCCTTAAAAAAAATAGTCTAAAAATTTCCTAAAAAATTTTTTTTTATTGCATTCATTTTCTTTCAGCTTTTCTAATTGAAAAGTAACCGAAAAATGAAAAAAAATTGAAAAATATATAGCAAAATATTTTTTTAGTTGTTCCATTTTGCCCCGCATTCCCCTATATACTTATTTTTTTTCTTATTTAATTTGAAAAAAAACATCACATTCTTAAAATGATATTCAAACCGCGTAAAAACCGGTTTTAAATATTTCAAACTTATTAAATATCACTGACACCAAAAAATATATTTTTTTTTTCAGTTAAATAAACATAATCAAGATGTTATGATTTTTTTATTTATTTTATAGTTTCCCGGAATTCAAGATACATCAACCGAATTTTAAATTCACCATTTATAAAAAGAACAAAATAAATCTCGAAAAAAATTTTCGAGTATTAAATTCTTGTTCTTAAACATTATATATTATTAAAAAAAATTAAAAATTAATGGACTAGAGCTGTTTGAAATGACTTTTAACACCATCCAAATGTGCATTAGTAAGTTCGATGAAATACTTGGTGTTGAAAACTTCGAAAAAAATTAAAAATATGATCAACACATTTTTCTAAAAATATATATAGGGGATTGCGAGGCAAATAAAAGACTTTAGGAAAAAATATCAATCGGTGTATGAAAATAGTATTTTATGATTCGTTTTCCTCTCTATAATGAATAAAAAAAACATAAATAATTTTTGACAGTTAGAGAAAAAATTATCACTTCGAAATTAACTTATCGTTTTTGCATAAAATATTATATTAATCACACAAACTATTATTTTTTTACTTCTATTCATTCATAATCATGAATAAATCCTTTTAAATTGATCATCATTTTTTTCTACAAACGAAGAAAAATATTTTTGTGATTATATATATATATAATTATATATATTATTGTGATTATTATTTTTTTGGTGAAACAGTTTGAATAAACAATCATGATTTTAACGAAAATAAACGGTTGCAACGGGGATCGATGCTAGGTCTCTAACGAGGAACTCTAACTCCACGTCAGCTATCAAAGTTTTGATGAAAGAGGTAGTAAAAATTTTTTATATGAATGAATTTAATCGAGACTCAATACACAGTTTTTGTTAAAGCCTAGCACGATAGTCAAAACCTAATAATTTCCATTACAATTTCTACTTACAATTTATAGATCTACCTATCTGTATTTTTTTTTTTTTATTATTTTTTTTATTGAATATATATGTATACGTCTCGTGCCAGGCTTAGTGAAACGATGGGCACCAGCTTGACACAAAGCTCTGTGACGAGACTCGTGTGAGACTGGGGAAATCAAGAAGCACAGGCTTGACCCAGCCTTGAGCTATTGAGGCCTGTGTGGAGGTTAGAATTAATAATTGACTCAAGCTTATAGTACAAGCCCGTATTACCAAGGCTATAGAGACTGAAAATACAAGCTCGACACAAGCTTGGAATTTTCAACCTTGTGTAAGGCTTGGAAATAACAAACGACACAGGCTAGGTACAAGTTTGGATTAACGAGCCTTGTGCAATAACCGAAAAGGTTCTCCGTGCCAAGCTAGACACATCCTAGTCCACCAAGGCTTGGAACACAAGCTTGTAACTAGCTTGCCACAGGCATTCACTCTTGTCGGATCCTATCTGGGGCGCTATAATTTTTAAAATAATAACAAAAAATTTTTTTGCAAATTCACATTTCTTTTTTCCCAAAAACTAATAAAGAGAGATATTAAAACTGCTTAGCAGGCGATAGAATTTCTTAAGACGCTTTTTTTAAGCATAGAACGAAGTCTATACACCAATTAGTTCGTGAGTTATAAACTTTTTTTTTTTTCGCATTGATTTAAATACTGCGGCTGAGGTTATGGCTCCTAGCCTCGGTAAAAAAAGTTAATGAAATTTATTTCTGGTAAATAAAAAGTTGTCTTGAACAATATCATCGAGAAATAAAATATCCTGGTTGTAATAATTTTCCGAAAAAAAAATTGAACATCTTGTAGCAAGTGTTTGTATATAAAAAGTCACGTGATATTTTAAAATTAAAATTGATAATTACAAAAATAACACAAGCATGGTGACAAATAAAAATAATGATTATATAATTATTTAAAATTTGTCAAAAATAATTATGACGAGAGTATATGATCAGCACGATGAATAAATAAATATTCCATTTGAAAAGTTTCTTTCAAATGGCTCAATGACGTATAGATGGACGTTGGTGTTAACTCGTTGGAACTTGATAAATTTAAGAAGCCTTGAGGCCTGGAGGTCATGCCATTTGCCTGGAATGCAAAAGACCCGGGTTCGATTCCTGGCGGGAGAACGTCTTATTGTTTCCAAGTTTCTGTTTTTCTATCAAATTTGAAAAAAAACCATTTGAAAAAATATTCCATTTGAAACTTTGTTTATTTTTTTGAATTTACTGTTATCATATATTAATTATTTATTTATAGTATTGCAATGACTCAATGTTATTATTATTTTAAATTTAATTTTATTAATATTTTCCCGAGACAAAATTTTGAGCTATCTGAACGAAAGAGATAACTATTTATTTCTGAAAACACTATCTCTGATGTGTCTCTACCTCAGAGAGTTTCCAGAGACTCTCTGATACGTCTCGCTGTCAGAGAGTGTACAAGACCCTCTCTAAGCAAAATAGTATTAATTTATAAAACTTTGTATAATTACTCATTAAATTGATTATTATTAATAGATAAGTCAATTTTATTTATTTTTTTAAACCCGATAAAAAACTGGAAAATGAAAAAAAATAATTTTGATAGAATTTTTTTCTTCACTAACTCAAGAGAAACTGAATGTAAGATCGCGTACCGTATAAGAATATAATGACGAAGATACTGAAGCGGACATTTTACGTCCTAACCTGTACGCGAGCCCGGGACCTACCGCCTGTAATCAGGAGCCTTACTTACTCAACCACGGGAGATATTAAAAAAGGCACGAAAATTTGCCCATTTCAATTTCGGCCTCTCGTTAAGAGACGATTCGTTTCTCAGAAAAAATTGTAGAGATAGTGAGAGACGAATCAGAGATTGTTCAGATATTGTAGAGAGTAATAGAGAGGATTTAAATACTGCCCAGAGACTCAGATAGAGCTCGGAGGTGAAAAATTTTGTCTCAGGTTACCATTTAAATCATTTATTATATTGTATATATTATTAGTTGAGCAATTATTATTATTTATCGTTGATAAATTTGTGAGTGCAGAATATTTATACTTTGACTAAAATACTATCAATTTTTTTATGAAAACTTCTGTCACAAGTCATCAACGTCTCAATGATGGATAAAAATAAAAAGCCATAAAATAAATCTTTCATTGAACATACGTCTTGCCACAAAATTATTTAGCAAAGATTATAATCTTTTTTAGATTTATAAATGTAAGTTTAGCATTTTTACAATGATGTATATGTAATCATCAATCACCATAGAAGAATGGTTGAAATCTAGACTCACACTATGTTAACTTCCTTCATCCATAACTTGATAAAAATACGTGCACGAAAGCTTGACGTTTAGCAGTTATTTATGGCAAGTCAATTGTGAGTTAAAACAATTGTAATAGATTAGTTAAGTTGATGTTATAATACGTCAAACAAGATAATAATTTCTTTTAAAAGATGAATAACAATTTTTATATATATTCACAAACACTTTGTACATGTTAATCAACATGATATGCTGACAGTTTATCCCAAATATTTTTATAATTAATTGATAGAAATATTTACTTATCGAGTCAAATCATCGTTAACAACAAATCTTTATGAGAATAAAAAAAATTAGTTAAGTAAAATTAGTAAAGGGTACCCGGAATAAAATTTTTGAGTTTTTTTGAGTGTTTATTAGGTATTTTTCACTCGGTCAGAGTCTTTTAGAGTGTTTCAGAGCAATTATTTACTCGCTTAGAGTGATTCCGAGTCTTTTTTTTAAACACTCTGAGCTACAGTATATTAAAAGTGTTTTTTAAAAACTTAGACTTTTTTTTCATTCTTTTCGCGTTTTTGGACTTAAAATTTTTTCGTGCTGTTGATCTTGGACTTAAAATCATTTCAAATCAGTCTTAAGTCCGAAAAGTTCAAGTCAAAATAAATCGTATTTATTATTTAGAAAAATCGTTTAGTTTTAACTATTAATTGATTTTAAATTTTTTAAATTATTTATTGATATTATTTTTTTTATTAATTCAGTAACTCATGGAAATGAGACCCTAAATAAAATAATTTCAAACGAATTTATAGTTAAATGTGAAAAAAAAACATTTTTAAATGAATTTTTCATTGATCTTGTTATCTTTTTTAATGGTACAAAAAAAAAATATTAAGATATAATTTTAGTACTTTCTATAAACAGAAAATTCAATTTCTAACTACTGAAAAAAAAAACTATATTTAAAAAGAAATCTAAATATATTTAAATGTAAACAAGAAATTATAGATTTTTGGATAAATGTTATCCAAAGTTTTCAATGTACTTGAGAATTCAAAATACAAATTATAATTTTTCGTTATGTAGAAATTACATTACTAATTATGTATTTGAAGAAATTTCATTTCAGTTATTTTTTTCATTGTGAGAATAAAAGCTACAGGCATACCATAGTTATACAGAAAATATATAGAATTTTGTAAAATAAGAGAGTAAAATGATTATTCTCTATCGTGAAAAAGTATTCTCGAATTATAAAAATACAACTCATCCAACAAACTGCACCAATGCTACCATGTTAATCGAGATATCTCTTTTTTTCTTAAATTATTTTTTTATCAGTTTATTACACATGTATAAGTAATATTAGTTCCCAAGACTTCAAGAGCAAAAGCGAAGTGGCCAATTAGCGTGTGATAGCATCCAGGAATGCTGGTGATCGTGCTCATAACGAATTGCCATAAAATGACTGATGTGGAGGTCGTTGCAGCTGAATGCTTCCTATGGTTTCTCAATATATATATGGTTAGTTTGTCTGACAATTATTACGCGCAATGGAACTGTACTCAACATTTAAGTATGAGTAGAGTGAAATATATATATTCATTTATTTATTCTTATAATAATACTTTTGTAACATTATAGAAAAATAATAAAATGGAAGCCGCAAACAGTAGCATTCTCAATAAATACATGTACCAACAGTTATTTGACGTCATCGCTCTTTTAGTTTTGCTCTTATTTTTTAAACAAGTATATTCAGAATATTTTAAACTTATTTGTATGTTGAAATTTTTATTTATTTATATGTTATTCACGCCTTTGGGTTATTTTGATTCAGGCAAATTCAGTCACTTAACACTTTTAAATTGTCGAAAAGTGAAATATCGAAATTTGATGAAACAAAATATTGCAATTTTCGAAAAATAAAATCGTTATTGGCACTGATAAGGAGAAATTTACGAAAACCCGGGATAAAAAATTGGAATATTACAGAGTATTATTAAGTATTATTTTACGGTTCGAGAGTATTACACAGTATTACTAAATATTACCGAGTATTGCAGGGTATTGTTTTTTATTACTCTGCTCTCAGTTTTCAACACTTCGAATTTTTTTCAGCTGCTGGACTTACAATAATTTTTTAATCCAACAGCAAACCTATTATCAATAATAATTGTATTAATATTGCAATTATACATTTATTGATTTTTTTTTTTTTTATTTAAATTAATAAATTACTCCGAAATTAATTTTGTTAACCAGCTAATTGCTTCGGCTAAATTATTTATTCAAAAAATAGCAGATAACAACATTCACTCAGCTCATTTGCCATCAGTTTTTTTTTATTTAAATAATTTAATTATTCAAGAATAAATGATGCTAACCAGCTAATTTTTAAATAAATAAATAAAATTATTTAGTTGTTTAAATAAATTAAAAGCTATTCGCAAATAATTTAATGTCAATGAATATAATAAAGATGCTAAACATCTTTATCGTGCGTTTAAATCAATTATACTGTTTAGATGGACCTCGTAGCTTATATGTGAAGTGCTGAGTTTACAAATCAGAAAAAAAAAATTTAGCAAAATCTTTGAAGCGAAATAGTAAGAAAGCTAAGAAAAAAACATGAATGCGAAAATTTCACAGAATGCAGTAAAAGATGTAATAAAGATGGTAAGAAATTATTTATATTTTTTTGAATTGAATTCGGTTGTTTATTAAGGAAAAACTAAAACCACATTTAAAATTAGTGATTGTGTATCAAAAATAACGGAGTAAGTAGTTTATAAAATAAAAAAAACCACAGAGATATGAATTAGTTTTTTCGGCTCAACAACTTGTAGGAAATTTTTTAACAAATTTTTCATTGTAACATAAAATTTTTTAGATAACTGTTTAAACAATTTATAGAGATCTTCACAATTATATCGTTTATTTTTTCTTTTTTTTGCCATGCGCATGCGCACTTGTGACTGTAGAGCATAAGACTCATAGACGGTAGCACTCAACAGTTCTAGCACCTAATGTAGTTCATTTTTTTTGTTTCGGTCTGTCATGGTAGCCACTATTTTTTCGATAGTTTAAAAAACATTAATATTACTTTTATAAATATATATTTTTATCGAGCAACAAAAGCGACTAATAAAAATGGGAAACTTTGCATGTAGTGTAAATAACGTTTTACTATCAAATTAATCACGATATTGACACGTTATCCCACCGGGATGTTGAAAGTTTTCAATTTTCAAAGGGAACGAAATCGTTACTAATATTAACTATATTAATAAATGTAAAAGTGCTGTGAATATATCGCAACAGGAGTAGACAAGTCATGTTTACCAAAATAATATCAAAAATATACGTTTTTTAATCTTTCAACAATGAAAAAATAAAATAAAACAACAATAAAATTTAGCGAAAGTTGCACTTACGCTTGTTTACTTATAATGCAACATTGTAAATTGAAGTTAAAAAAAAAGTTACCGATATTTTTGAACTTGAGGATGGATTATTTACCCGACGGTAGAGCTGGACACGAAACCGAAACGAAACCGTCCCTAAATTTTAAATTTATCCGAAAATTTCGGCCGAAACGAAATTTCGCTGAAATATAAGGATATTATTTTTATTTTTGTATTTGTTCTGTATTTTTTTTATGAATCGATTTCTACGATTTTTTTTTCTATCTTTGTTTTTCATATTAATACGACACCCTCACGACAAACCAGCACATAAATACTAGTTTGTCGCGTTCATTTGTTTATCTTATGTTGTGTTTAATTATTTTCTATACAAAATATAAACTATCGTATGCTAACAGGTCAGACTTTTTTTTTAGTTCAGTTTGCGTGTAGTTTCCTTTGTAGAACGTATATATTTTTTCACATTCACAAAACCATAGATTATATTTTAAAAAATATTTTCCGAATAATTTAGTTAATTAAAAAACGAAAACTGATTATTATACAATAAGCACGACTGACAAAAGCAATGATATTGTCAAAGAATCAACAAAAAAAAGACGTTTTTGTGAGACTGACGAGTTTGAGAGTAAAATAGAATTGCCAAATCAAAGTGACAAAACATACAAAAAATCGTCAAAATATACCAAGTACTTTAATTTTGTTGAACGGAATAATAAAAAAGAAGCCCAATGTCTTGCTGCTAATGCTTTAAAAAAAAGTTAATGATAAATAAAAATGTAAAATATTTGAATAATAAATAAATACTTGTAATGAACAACTTGTGTTTACATATTCTTTTCCCATAAAATGAAACATTATCTATTCATACTATTAATTAATATTTTTCAAATATTACTTTGTTTTAGAACATTTTTATTTTTTATTCATTATTATTTTATACACCAATATTTATTTACAGACGAAACCGAAACAAAACAAAACTGTACTTGACGAAACCGAAACCGAAACGAAACGAAACTTAAATTTTTGACGTTAAACGAAATCGAAACGAAATTTGTGTAAATTTCATCTCGTTTCGTTTCGTATCCAGCCCTACCCGACGGTAATAGTAAAACATCTTTAAGCATCAAATTATATATTTATTTTTTAACTATAACTTCTAGTAAAATAAATCTATAATACATAATAATATAATTAATCAACTCAAGTCAAACTTAATTTTTTCAAAGATCCAATAAATCATTCTGTTTTTCATCTATATTAATACTAATTTATCTATATTGAAAATACTATTTAGCAAACCAAGGAAAAAACCACACCCAATGAGTTAAACATTTTATTTTTTTTTTCTACATATATATGTATACATATCTTCTTTTTTTAAAAAAATATAATATGTATATACATATATAGATATATATTTTTCTTTTCTTTATTATGAGTCTCAACAAGCATGGAAGAGAATAGTTACATTAATAATCGTTGTGTCCTTATACTGAACGGTGATAAAAAACTATTTAAACAGATGATTTACGCCTGGTGTATACAATATATACCTTGTATATATATTTACTGTTGGACATGTTGCAGAATTGAGTTTATGTATATAAGTATACATGGTAAACACACTCACTGATGGTTAAACGAATCATGAACGCATTCTATTCATTTTGCATATATATACATATGTGTAAACTAAAGTGAAACAACGACACTCAAATTACTTGATTTATGCACCGTATATATATACACACACTTCCTTTAACTGGTTATTTCATATTACTAATTCTTGTAATCACCTTAATTTATTTCATAATTTTTGACAGTTTCACATATATGTTCATATTTTTAAAACATATACACAATATTGTTATTGTTATTAGCTATTTTAATTTTTAATGAGTCATGATAATCATTTATCTTTATGAATATATGTTTATATTATTAAAAAAATAACAATTTAATTTAATTAAATTGTCATTGATTTACTCGAGTCATATTTTGTATTATATCTTTATTTTTTTTATATAATAATAATACTCTATTATTATCACTTAGTCATGCGCGTAGGCTGAAGTAATTTTATTATTTTTTTATTTGTATAAATAAGTTTTAAAATCAATCGATCATTTTATTTTTTATCAATGATTTAAATATTAAAAAATAAAGATTATTTGTAATTTTTTCATAGTTAGTTTTACGACAATGTATTTTGATAAATAAATTAATTAAAATTTTAATGAATTAAATAAATTTATTTATTTAAATTTCTCTTATGAATTTCATTCACTATATAGAAAAAATAAAAAAATTATAAATAATTTGTTTAAATGTATTTTTCAATAATCAATTATTTATTAAAAAAAAATTAATTTATATTTAAATTACTCATTAATATATATGAGTAGAGATTTTTTTAAATTCGTTTTCAATTAAGTGTCGCTGAGTTTATATATGATGTTTAAATATATAAACAAAAATTTTTAGCCTCCCTGTTTACCTATTATTTTTGAATATTGTGTGTTAAGTAATCGATTTTATTCGATCGTAAATTTTATATAACGTAATTATAGTAAGAAATATATAGCACGATTAATAATTTCAAACTTTACAGCATACTATTAACTTTGTATTAACTTTGAATAAAAAAATAATAATAATACAACAAATAATAAATTTATCATTATATTTTATGTTAATAAAATATTAATTTGTTTATTATCGATGAAATTATTAAAATTTAAATAAAAATAAATAAACAAATAAATAAATCAAGTTAATTTGTTTTTTTATTTTTGCAATAATTATCTTTTCACACAGCAATACGATTCGTTTATGAGGATAATCATCCAATTAAATTTGTTAACACTATAGTTAACGTTATAACGTGATTTTAAATGCATAGTGTTTCAGTTTCATGCTCACACATTGAAAAAAAAATAAAATAACAATAAAAAATATAATATGTCTACTACTCTTTTGTGTGTAAGGGACTAAGAAAACTTTTATTATTATTTTCAATATGATAATTTTATATATATATATATATAAAGTTTTTTTTTACCTGTGTTTCTGTTAATGATAGTGCTTGGGCAAGTTGTTTTCTTTCTGCTCCAACAACGTAGTGATTTTTTTCAAATGCATGCTCCAACTTTAACAATTGACTTGGGCTAAATGCTGTTCGTATTCTTTTTGGTTTTCTGAATGGTTGTAAGAGAAATCCTGGTATATCTGGACCTAAAAAAAAATGCATAACGTTTGATTTTTTTTTCAACTTAATAATTGTTATACATGATAATTTATTTATATAAAATTAAATAATATTGTTTATATATATATTAAATAAAAACCTAAGATATTATTTAACATTCCATCGAAACTAATATATCTTCGGATTTAAAGTAGAAAAATGCATATTTCTTCATTTTTTTTTTACTTTAAATTTTATCGTAAAACCAGAGATTTCTTTGAAAATTAAGTATTAATAATTACTCTAAAATATTTATCAAAAAATTTAAAATTTACCATTTTTTTTCAGTTTATAATATAAATTTTAATGTCAAAAAAATATATTTCGAGAATATAATAATGTATATAAATATAAAAGAAAAATATTTTTTAATTGAATTTAAATTATCAATCAATAAATTAATTTTCGTCACTATTTAAAACTAATTATCAAGTAATTTTTTTGTCAAGTTTACAATATTATTTTTTGTTTTATAATCATGATAAATTTATCAATAATATATATGCAACTAGATAAAAACAAATGTGTTAAATTAGTGGTTACAAACTGAAAGTCGATTCAAAGTCAAACGGAGATGAGCCGAAGGCAATTTTCAATACACATAAAAAAAAAGGAAAAAAAAAATACTCAAGAAAGCTGCCTCAGGTGACTGGAGCCATCAACCACACGAACGACAACACATCGATTGGCACAAGTTATACATGGAATGGTAAATTCTCAACTAAAGCATGAATAATGTTTATCTTTCGTGAATATGAACTCTTACAAAGAAGAAAATAAAATAAATAGTATGAAAATAATAATAAAAGAAAAAAAGATATATTATAATGCTTGAAGTCGGCATTAACAAAATAAAGAAAAGAATTGCCATCAGTGACGAATCGCAGTCAAAATTTCAATTCACAATAGTTATACTTGAATTCGTCACTGTTGGGACAGATGTAGATTAAAAATATAGTGTGTGATTGGTTGACCGACAGAGGTGGTGGATTCAAATAACATATATGATAATTGAAATCAGGGCTCTATCAATTATTATTATATATATACTTATTTTTATGATTATTATTTTATATTAGTTTTAAATTTATAAGCCAAGTTTGTGAAAGTTGACAGGTGCTGGTGACTTTTGCGTGAGTCGCAATTTAAATACATAATCATATCGTTAACTCATACGCAGCTTCTTAAGGATGCAAAAAATTTTATAATAAATACGTGAAAATGTGTATATTTTTATTTCATTGTGTGTATTTTATTATTTTTAAATATCACGAGTATTGTTTTTTTCTTTTTTTTTTAAACGGAATATATGTATTTCTGTTGTCTTGGGAATTTATTATGCTTAAATAAAACATGTAGTTAAAATGTTTGTAATATTATTCAACATGAATGCCATGAGTCATGACATTGTATGAATATTCTAACAAATTGATTTATGTATATATATCAATTCAAAAATCAACATCTTAAGGTTTATATCTGAAATTTAGATGCTTTAGTGATATAGACAAATTAATTGAAATAAAAAAAATAGATGTAGAAATTTATTTCATACTAAATTATGATTCTCATTATAAAATTATTTACATGGACTGTGAAAAAAAACTTCTGAATTTTAGAATAAACTTCTCGGCAAAAAGTGGTTTGAAAAAAAAAAAAAATTCCTTTTCTTAAATAATAAATGGTTTGTTAGAAGAAAAAAATCTTGTTTGCTCTAAACGATTTTAGAATACCTTATTGTAATTTTAAAAACCGATGTTCTAAAATTATAATACAAATATACTAAAATTCTTTGACATGAAAAAAAGAAGACACAGTAATTGGATAGAATCTGAAAATTCTCATTGAAAACTAACTTACACATAAAATTTTTGTACGAATTATCAAGGACTTCTTATCAAATTTTTCCTAATGCCTATTGCGGGGATCGAACCTAATACTTGGAGATAGAAAAGCGGACACGGTATCCGCTGCACCACGTTGCGCTCGTGAAATACTGCTTTTCTTTTGTCAACATGAAGAATTTTCGTATCCAGTATGGCATTGGAAAATTAGAATACGGTATACGAATTTTATAATACAGATATCTACTTAATTTAGAACATACTTTATACTTTACTGTCACGTTCTTATTTGTCTAAGTGAGGGCAGCCTGTATTGACGAACACTAATACCACTCTACCAATGAAAATTTTGATCGTGAAACGCCGTAATGACAGCTGGTGTCAGCCGTGCATACGAACTGCTTGGAATGCTGAGTGTGTGTGTGTGTGTGTTCCGTGTAGTTGTATTTAAAAAAATGCAACAGACCGAAAAAAAAGAAAGAAGAGAGATTTTCATTGCTGCCATGTTTACATTTCCCGAACTGCGTTTGACAACTAATGAGCGTGAATTTTTGTATGAAATAATTAATAACTTTTACAAAAGTAGAAATCGATGATTTTTTCCTATTGTGTTTGCAATCTGAAGAAGTATAAGCTGTAGTAAAATAAAATTTTTCGGTGAGAAGGATTTTTTAATAAAAGTGAAAACGTGCCGATGCTCCCTATGCTTGTGTGATAACCATTTAAATTCTTGTCAACTTTGATGTTATCTCGGTCAATTCTAGGGAGAAAATTAAAAAAAAAATTTAATCGAATAGATCTTTATTCCACTTACAAAATAAGCCTAATTTAAAAAAAATCGCTGAGAAGGAAATTTTTTTCAATTTTTTTACATTCATGAATGGCTGCAGCCTTAAAAAATCAATTTGATATTTTTTTTTTTAATAACCTCTAGTGGAAACTTTGGTCCGATTCGGATTCAATTCGTATCAGGTTTACCTGATATAAGGTCCGATTCGGATCCGGTTTAAGTAAGGTTACCTTAGCCAATCTGGATATTAAAATTTGAACGGGGTATGAATCCCACTCTTCATTAAAAAAAAAAAAAAAAAATGCGTCTTGATTATTTTTTGTTATCAATCATTAACAATATTTCTATCTTAGAAAATTCAACCTAAACTTAACTCAAATACCAGAATTGACGAGGATCAATCTCAGGGCTTTTCCGTTCGAAGTCGGCGAAGTACTTGGAATCGATGAAATCAGAAAAACTTGATATGATCAATAATATATTTAATATTATCAAAAAAATAAGATGAAGTTTTATAATAAGGCTGGCCTTATTAAAGATGAGTTAAGGTTTCCCTGATAAAACTTGATCACGATAATTTTGAAAAAAATACAAGTAACGAAATATATAATACTTGATCAAGAATTGATCAAGCTTGGATCAAGCTATCCTCAGTCAAGCATCTTGATCAAATATTGTTAAGGCAACATTGATCAAGTCTGAAGTCAAATCAAGCTAGCCCGACCAGATTTCCACTCGGGTAATAGTAGAAATAATAAAATTTAAAAATTTTTTTTATTAATAAATAAACGAGTTATTATAATTAAACAATGAACAGCGTGCACCACCGACGTCTCGTCAATAATACAATATGCTGCGTTCTATATAATAATAATAATAATAATAGTATATTGACGCGATGGCGCTCATTATTGTTTAATTAATAACTCTTTTATTGATTAATTAAAAAATTAAAATTTGTAAAAAACTTTTTCAAATTATAATAGATCAATTAGTTGCTGAGATATATATGAAATTTGAAATTTTATCGATACTTTTTTTTATCAAAGTCTGCAGACCAACGTATTTTTTCACCGACGTTAGATAAACAATTAACATGAATTGACAATTAGAGTAAAATAAAATTTTATTATTTCTATTATTATCGCAAAGCTATATTTAATAAACTTATACTGATTTTCAAAAACATTCATTAACAATTGACCAAGTTATCACGAGTTACATTTAAAAAAATTATACTTTGCCCGTGAAGGAGAATTCAAGAGATTATGCTAAGCAACGGCCCAAGCCCGGCAAAACGTAGCCAAGACTTGGCTGCCAGTCTCCTTTAGCTTGGAGGTTGACACCAATTGAAGCTTGGCTACCAATACTCGACTAAGATTTCCAAAAGTTTATTAACTTAATCAAAATAAAATATTTTACCATTGTTTAAACAACTTTATTTGTTTATTTACATAAGTATTAATTTATCAGACTGAAAGAATCGCACCGAAAATACTTGAAATCACCATGACTTAAAACTCGGTACTTTATAGTTGATAGTACAGTCTTCTTTGTCAAATCAATGTACCCCCTAATGTTCATCAATCTTACTTACTTAACCATAGCAGCAACAATTAAGGGTACAGAAAATTTGTATTTATTACAATCATGGCAACCTAAGAGTCAACCGACAGTCAGCCGATATAAATTTTCGTTTGAAAAAAAAAATTATTGGCTGTTGTGAGCAACTCTTGGCATTAGCCATATGTGTGTATTAGACCTGTCCAAAAAAAAAAAATATTTTTATTTTTCTCCTTCTGAGGGCTAAATTGGTTCTCTATGTCGAAACAAAGAAAAACCCGAAACAATTTCTTTTTAAGATTTTTTTTGAGCTGGCTCATCGAACTTTTTTTTTTTCCATCTAATTAGCACGTAGGCGTATGTCGTTTTAACTTCAATCAGGCATAACTTTGTCAGTTTTAAACTTACAAACCTCGTTTTGATCTCGTTTTTTAGCCCTTGAAAAGATCTTTAATTTCATGCCATAATATTCAATTGAATTATGAATACTTCTGCCAGAAAATTTTTTTAAATGATAACATTTTACAGGTAAACACAAATTACTATATAAAAAAATTTTATTTGTTTAAATA